>BMAC01000012.1:1106674-1121121 GCA_014905375.1 Phtheirospermum japonicum
CTCTAAGTATGTAACTTAAAAATTATTATAGAATTTAATTTAAATATTAGAATATAAAAATATTTAATAGTAATTAATTAATAGAAATTAGACCCCGGTTGAGCATTGTAACAAGTTTTGAATTTATTTAGTATGTAAATATGAAATTATTAAGGAACTTAATCAAAATATTTAAAAAAATAAAATAAATAATAAATAATAGAATAATAAATAGTAACTAGCCATTTGTACAAGACATGAGCTGTGGTATCGTTTGAATTTTTCTTATTTTTAAATTTTAAAACTCCAATAATGATCAAAATAATCTTTTTATATTTATTTTTGATAAATCCCGTGTAAACACGGGCATTAAACTAGTATATATATATATATATATATATAATATATATATATATATATATATATATATATATATGTGTGTGTGTGTGTGTGTGTGTGTGTGTGTTGTGTGTGTGTGTGTGTGTGGTGTGTGTGTGTGTGGTGTGTGTTAACTGAATCAGATTTATGAAAAATAATTAGGTATTATGTTATATACAGTAAACACAAAAAAATGTTTTTGGAACTTAACTATGTCTACGTACATGACTACCACTATTTTTAGATAGAAACTCTATTATTGATTTCTGAATTTGCAATAATATCCAAAAAATTATTGTCTCTTGATTGTCTTATCATTGAAAATCCTTTTCATATGGTACTCTAATTCTAATCCTAATTACCATAAGATTTCCCAAAATTAGCAAAAGCATAAATGCTTTCTTTGTTAAGTGAATTTTCTAATTCTTTGTACTAAACAAAAATAATCCAGATATACAAAATCGAAAATCATATTTAGAATGGGATTGATGTTTTATAAAAAAAAATTAAAGTTATATAGTATGAATAATATCGAAGGACATCACAAAGGCAGATCAATTCAAATATATATATATATATATATATATATATATATATATATATATATATATATGTGTGTGTGTGTGTGTGTGTGTGTGTGTGTGTGTGTGTGTGTGTGTGTGTGTGTGTGTGTGTGTGTGTGTGTGTTATTGGGTTCAAATGGGAACCCCGTCAATATATGTGAACCTAGGGACCAATCTTGACCTTAGATCTAATAATATGTGTGGACCAGATTTTTTCTATTTTTTAAATTCATTAAATTATATATATGGAAGGACAAGGATTTTTATGTATTCTTACAAATGCTCTTAATCAGATTAAATACCAAATCTGATCCCGTATTTTCCACCAAACCTCAAAACCTTCAACCTATAAAAAACCATCTGCCGCCTCCACCATAATTCGTCCAGCGGCCTTCACCAAAAACCGGCGACTGTGTGAGTCGCCTGCCGCGGCCGGTAGTGACCTCACTGGGGTCTCTTGCGTCGCCTGCCGCGGCCGTCGTTGCTCTTCACGCACCGCCGCGGCTCGAACCTTCTTCCCCCGAATCGACTGTATGAGAGCCCTAAATAGAGACCTACGCCCTCCGCCGCCATTCCTGTGCCCAGGCTCCCAGTGACCTCCGCCACGTCCTTCGGCTCCGGCCAGTACCTTCATCTCCCTCCACCTCGGTACCCCTCCCCAACGCGTGTTCCAAATCACCGACACCGGTAGCGACCCCACCTGGGTCTCCTGCACCGCCTGTCGCGGCCGCCGTTGCTCTTCACGCACCGCCGCAGCTCCAACCTTCTTCCCCCGGCGCTCTGGTGATGGTGTTGATGGTTGTTGGCACTGTTCGGGTGGTGAAATCTGAGCCCACGGTATTATTGATGGTTGTTGGGGAATCTGAGCCCGCGGTGGTGTTGATGGTTGTTGGCGCTGTTCGGGTGGTGAGTCGGGCCTCCGGTGATGGGTGATGGCGATGGGTGATGGTTGTTGTGCTGTTTAGGTGGTGAGTCGGGCCTCCGGTGGTGGTTTGGCTCGGACGGCGGTTGTGGCTTTTTTGGAGTGCCCGGGTTTGGTTGAGTTTGGTTCGTCAGACGGCGATTTGGATTTTGGGACGGCAGTGGTGGTAGTTTGGCTCGGACGGCGATTTGGATTGTCGGTGGTGGTTTCGGATGGCTGCGATGGCGAAACTCGGCGGCGATGTTGGCCGATTATTTTTTCATTAAAAAAAACAGTGTTTAGTGTAGTTCAAAAGCACCGTAACAATATAAGAAAAAGCACTCCAAATATTGCACATTGCAAATTATGTCCAGATTCATTGTGCTTTTTATACAGTATTGTAGTGCTAAAATCAGTCATGTACGATGCTTTTACTATCCAGTTTTTTTAATTTAATTATATATATATATTTTTTACGTCTTCAACCTGCAATATGTATCTTAAATTGTATATCTTGAGAATGTGATTAATTTGATATATATTTCATTCAAAACGAATAAAAATTGAAAAAGTTATGATTTGTTGAAGATTTGAGTTTTATTTCAAAATTTTGAATTTGCAGTTTATAGACGAAATTTGCGATGCTTTTTGTATACAATCGTAGTATTTTTTTTATCTATTGTGCTTTCTAAAGAACAATGTAGTGCTCTTTGTAAACGTTGATATATGTCCAAAATACCCTTTTTAATTAATTATTTCATTTTTTTAGATTATTACCATGCTGACATGTCATAATCTCAACCATCAAGATTATCCAATCTAATGGTCAAGATGAGTCCCTAGGTTCACATATAATGACAGGTTCTCATTTGAGGCCCAACCCTATATATATATATATATATATATATATATATATATATATATATATATATAATATATATATATATATATATATATATATATAAAACAGAAAAATAAATAAAAAATAAAATCGAAGAACACAAAAAATGATTATTACAGAAGAAATAGAAAAAAGAAATTTCCATTTAATTATTAGTAGGAAATATGAGAATAGAACAAAAAAAAAAGATTGGAAGAAGTATATTTAGATTTATTTTGAAGATCGAAGAGAACAATAAGTCAAAGAAAGATCCCTCTCTTGTGTTTGGTTTTCGAAAGAGAGATGAAAAAAAAACTTTCCAAACCCTATCAGATCGAAACAAACATAATAAGAATGATACAGATCCGAAAATCATATTCAGATCGATTTATACAAAAATCGGTGATTATGAAATACGAATCAGATAGAAGAAGCAACACTAATACACAAACAATAATGAGATGGAAGGATATCAAGAAATCAAATTGAATAAAAAAAATGAGTATTTTACAGAAAAATAAATTAAACACATACAAATCGAAGAACATAAACCACGGGTTATTAAAGAACGAACAAAGAAAAAACTCACCATCGGAATTAGTAGGGAATATTAAAACTTTAAAAAAGGCTGGAAGAAAACATGATTCTTTGTTGGATTGAAGATGAGAACCATTTGGAAAAAAGAAAAAGGCTAAGAAGACTGTAGTTGAGAACAAAGAGAGATGACAAACAACTTTCAAACCCTAAATTTCTAATGAAGGGTGCAAATGAAAAAAAAAAGTGTTATTTTATACTAATGGAAAAAAAACCAAAAAATGAAGAATTTTAACATATTTCATAAGAGGATGACAAGTTAACTTTTGGAGCTACCAGACAACGACACATGTCATTTGGAATAACCACAAAGTGACACATTAGACATGTGTCAACATACTTAACAAATAGGGTGGATTTGATATTAATACAAATCATTTTTCCCCAACTCTTTATAAATCTCGAGCTAATAGCAAACATCAAACTCTAACCACTAAAAAATCGTTTTTCTCATCTCTTCCTATTTTTTACCCCTTCGACGTTCTCATGGCCAACATCGAGGCCAACCAACCCATCACCATCAACACGGTGGCTCAAACTCCCTCAAACTCACATATTTCAACTACACCTCTTGGTGCATCCAATTTGATCAAACGGTACTCACTGGCTACGATTTGAATGGATTCATCGATAGGAGAATCCATGATCGTTCACAGCTGTCATGATAGACAGTGTGACATCTGCTAATCCGGCCTACAAGTCTTGAATTCATCATTATCAAATCTTCACGAACACTATTACTAGTTCCCTCTCATCTCCTTAGATTTCCATCATCGCATTCGCTAAAACATCATCTGATGCTTGGACCATGCTCGCCAATACCAATGTCCGAGCCTCTAGTGGATGAGATTCTTGCCCTTAAAGTACTTCATCCTATTAAGGGTACCCGGATGATAATTTAATTTGTTCACGGTATTAAACTCGTGGTTGATGAATTTGCCATGTTTAGCGTCACTCTTGACACTAAAAATAGTGTAATCAAAATTCTGAGTAGACTAGAAGATAGCTACGAATAAATCTCTCATGTAATCCAGGCTCGTGAATCGCTTACTTTGTTCATCGAGTTTCATGAGAAACTTCTGAATCTCGAAGCTTAAATGGAAGCACACCCGCCAGCTCTTGTGCCTTTCTTCGCCTGCCGCGGTGGTCCTTACCACCAAGTGCTGCCTCGTCCGAATTAACAGGGTTTTGGCCCCACACCTTAACTAAGGAAGTGTCAACTTTATGGCAATATAGGCCCACCGCCAAGCGCTGCCTCACTTATTGTCACTTTCTGGTATTACAGCACGACCCCAGTGGCAACTCATACTCTTTTATAGGCATCCACACGCCCATACCACCGCTTATCTAACACACGCCCCCTCCACGTCTAAATGGACTTTGGACTCCAAGTCTTCTTACCGTATCATCAATGACGTAGCCAATCTCTCTCTCTCTCTCTCTCTCTCTCTCCACTCCCCGTACGAGAGCCCTGCCGATGTGGTGATTGGTAATGGTTCAGGTTCAAAAATCACACACATTGGCTCAATTCACGACCATGGGTCCTAATTACTTAAATTATCGAACTCTCTTTATGTACCATCTATCATGAAGACTTTGGTTTTGATATCTCAAATATGCCATCACTGCAAGAAATCAAGTATTTTATGACGACTTTTCTTCCCATGCATAAAAAATTATAATTATTTGTTAACTTAAAAAGGCAAGTTTTGTTTTTGTCACTAAAAACTACACTTTCATGACACAAAATATATTTATCACTATTGATCTTGAATGTCGCCATTAGTATGCATATTCCATGATGATTAAAATCTATCACAGTAGTAATTAGAAGGTAGACAAATCTTGAGGAAAATCTTTCAGTGACAAATTGACAATAAAATGTGATAATGTGATAAATAATAGTTGGAAAGTTAATAATTGAGCTTAAACTATCCAACTTATTGGGCCTCACGTAGTTTCTATCATACTCGTTCCTCTTATTGAAGCTACATTGGAGAATGGGAAACAAGCGCGTGGAATTCTTGATCTTGGCGCGGGAATTAACTTACTACCGCATTCCCTTTATAAGCAATTTGAATTAGGACCCTTGAAGCCGACGAAGATGCGACTCCAACTGGAGGATCGTTCAATTCGACACCCATTAGGTATCGTTGAAGATGTTTTGGTGCGAGTGGGTGAATTGATCATTCCAGTTGATTTTGTAGTTTTAGATGTTGGGGAGATGCCGAGTGACGACATTTTTGCTGAAACTCCACTCGTAGGCCCACCCTCGACTATCTTCAGGCCAAAGCACTTCAAAATACCTATAATAAACATAAAATTAATTAATTATAATTAAAATAAGATAGAATAAGTTGGAGATAAGAAAATACAAAAATATGCTCAATCTATCCAACTTATACCAAAACAATAAGGAAAACGAACTAAAATACTAAATAAAATCAAGACAAATCTGTGATAATCAACTACCCCACGCTTTATTGGTTTGTTCGTCCTCGAACAAACGATAGTTTCAAAGTATAACAAGAATGAGAATCAGTTCAAGCAATGAGTCGTGCTATGCTACATACATAATTTTAAAAATATAGATACAAGTCACGCAACTTTAAACACTCCACCCGTATTACATCGTCGCTCCAAAATCAAAATTCATGCATCCTCTCAAAAGGGTAATATATAGGGGTGTTCACTCAAAAGCACTCAAGCATTGCTGCATGGGACGTGTATACGCTCAAATCATACAAATTGATCGAAGAATTCTTAGCACTCTAAGAAATCTTCTCCGCAATAGTACGGAGTCGATTGTAGAGCGGCAAGTTTTTCCCGAGTCGTGTCTCTCGAGGATAGATATAATCAGCGTTCGGTGTTTTAGTTAATCTCTTGTTAATCTAAATTACACTAATCTACTCCTAAGAAAGCATTAAGTCATTGATTGGGTTTGAGTTTTATACTAAAGTTTTGAATTTAAAAGGAGACTTTAATTAAAATAATAAAAATGAGGGTTTAGGGTGTTCGGTTCGTCTCCACGATTAATCGGTTTTCGCCGAGCACTCAATCCACGATCCGGGGTTGTCAATCCCAAATTGCCAATTAAGTATTGAGGTCGTCAATCCCAATTCTCGACAAGCTCCGATTAATGGTTCTAAACGAACCTAAACTCTAAACCCCTAATTTCTAAACAAATTGCATCAATTTAAGCTTACAATTAAAAGATAATTCATGGAGGGAAAATCAAGCATTTCAAATTGAAATTGGTCAAAGAGCATTAAATACAAAGAAGTCAAAATTATCAAAGAAGAAAGTTTCATACATCTTTTAGGGACTAAGAGCTTGCTTGGCTAAAAAGAGTAAAAGGCTTGAAAAGAGCATTAATGGAGTTTTTGCAAGAACATGAACAACCTAAAATCTAGAAATGAGAAATTGAAGAAGAAGGCAAGAACATCAACACAAACTAAATCTAAAAACCAATACAACTTCAATAACAACATTCAACAATAACAACACAAGAAATTAAGGGAAAGAAATTACCAATTGCATTAAACTCAAGATCCACAAATGAGAAAGCTTCAACAACACAAATGAAGGAGGTGTCACTCACTCCAACAATTGCTTCAAAACAACTAACTAGCTACTAACTAACAACTAACTAACTAGCTAAACTAGATTAACTACTAAACTAAGCTAAAACTACACTAAGCTAGGGATTTATGAACTAGGGTTTACAAAAGCATGGTAAAGGCTTGGAGGAAATGGAGCAAGCCCCAAATTCCAAACAAGGAAGGGGTTATAGATAAGGTAGGAGAGCTGGGCTTATTTATACAAAAATGCAGGGGCAAAATTGTCAAAACGGGATAAAATCACGAATCTGGACTGCATCTCAGTCGATCGACTGCTTTCAAAATCGGCCAACCTCACTGGAATCCAGTCGAAGGTCCAGTCGATCCTGGCTGAGTCAGTCGATCGACTGGCTCGGCTGCTCCGGCTCGATTTTCTCGTTTCGCTCTAAACGTCCGCCGGTTTGTCGCTCCTCGTTCACGCTGTGTTTTCTTGCTTTGCCCGTTCCAATCCGAGTCGAATGGGATGCTCCGAACGTGCGCGGGACCGCTTGGTCATCCTACGGCCAAAATATAAAAACGAGTAAACATATACGAAAAACTATAAAAACCACACAAAGGTTACAAAAACCTAAAACTAACAAATAGGCCAAAACGACTCATAAAACCCGTAAATGCAAGCAAAACACACGCGAATGCGACACAAAAAGGTAATAAAAAGGTGTACAAAAAAGTACAAATCACAAATACAAGCACAAAAAATAAGCACAAAAAATCAATCTCTTTTCAATCGCAAATTAAGTGTGTTATCGAACTAAGAATCGGAAAGGTCTTTTCGGGTTCTAGTTTAAGGATCTTTGGACGGGTATGGAATATATAAGTTGTGTGGCTAACTCACGATCTAACGTGATCAATAACTCACCAAACCTAATCTAATCACGAAGCAATTTGCTTCACCTCGTTCAAGAAAAAAAAAAAACCTCACTAAACACTCATAACGTAGCCTTTAAATTTAGGCTATTTCTCAACTCTTAACTCTAACCGACTTGTTGCTCAAACCACTTAAATGAAATTGAAGCTCATAATACGCTTCTTCTTTTCAACACAACTCTTGCCTTTTAAACATTAGGCTTTCATAAAATGAACAATAAAACTCAAGCCCTTATAAAGTGCGTAGGCAATGACTAAACACGAAACAACTAGACTCACCATCCTTCTCTTTTAATTTTGTCCCTTTTCTATTTTATGGGATCTTTTTCTTTTTTTTTTTTCTTTTTTTTATTTATTTTTTAAGGATGGTGGTCCTTAATTACAAAAATTCATAAATCCCTAATAAAATTTCAAAAACTCTAATAACCAATAAAAATAACGAACTCCTCCTACCCCATGCTTTTAATGGTTGCAGTAGTCATCTCAAAAATCACTCATGGCTAATGGAAATGGATTTGGCTATGATTGGCTCATTCAGAATTTATAGTGGCTAATAATATATGGATATGGCCGGAAATAGAGTTTATATCTGTGCCTTATCCTCATTTTCAAAATCAACTACACACAGCGGTTTCAAAGAGATATCAAAATAGAAACTTATTCAAGCACATGCAAAGATGATAATCACTCAGGCTACTCACAGACTTTTTGCATGAAAAAGTTTTGAATTGACGTTGCGTTTACCATTTTACAATATATAAATAATAAATTTTGAAAGATTTATGCACTTATGCATGCTCAAAAGACTAGAACCTCAAATCATACTTAGCTAACTTTGACAGGCATGCCATACAAATACAATTCAGCGCAGAAATAGTGATCAATCACGTAAAATTTAGCACTACAAACTCACAAGAATTTAAAAATTGCACAAATTTCAACTATAATTCACACTCAACCATCCCCCCCTTAAAATCCCGGCAATCTCCCGATTGTCATAAAAAAAAGTAAGGGAGATAAGAAAACATCCCTGAAATTCTGATAGTTGAGTCTTTCCAAAATGCTTGTGCAATAATCCTTCGTCTTGAACTCGTGATTGGAATTGTCTTGAATTAAAAACGATTGTAGTCAATTGTGTTGCGCAAGTTCCCGGTGGCACATCGTGTGGAATTGAATTGGCCGGATTGCGGCTCATCGAAAGGTTGCCGGACTGCGGCTAAATTGGATCGGATTGCGACCTCGATCGGCGGAAATAAATTCGTAAAATCGAATTTTCTGCACATTAAAACACACATAAATGTACCACGACAATTGACAAAATAAAAACAAAAATAAACTAAATAAAAATCGAAATAAAAATTAAAGAAAAAGAAAAATTAACACTTAGGTTGCCTCCCAAGAAGCGCAACATTTTACGTCACATGCTCGACGCATTTCAACGTTTAATACTCGGCTTGAGGTGGATCACCTAGCTCCATCATGTCACTTGCTTAAAACTCCATCTCAAATGTTTCGTTGGGGTCCGTAATTTCAAGGTCAGCCCCAATGTCACGAAAATCAATACCAAATAGCTCGGCTATCTCCTCCCCGCTAAGAAAATCATTGTCGTTCTCGACTTCCAACTCATCCAATACTATTATGCTTTTGAGTTCTCGTACGCAAGCATCTATTGGGTCGATATACAAACACTCATATTCTTCCATCAATGGCGTAGGGCAATTATTCATATCTTTCAAAGAAAAAGTGACCGTCTCTCCCAAAACGGACATGCTCATCCTCCCCTTATTCACATCAATTACTGCATGGGAGGTAGATAAAAATGGACGGCCTAAAAGAATAGTATGCCCCTTGTCGTCACTCGGCATCTCCCCAACATCTAAAACTACAAATCAATTGGAATGATCAATTCACCCACTCGCACCAAAACATCTTCAACGATACCTAATGGGTGTCGAATTGAACGATCCGCCAGTTAGAGTTGCATCTTCGTCGGCTTCAAGGGTCCTAATTCAAATTTCTTATAAAGGGAATGCGGTAGTAAGTTAATTCCCGCGCCAAGATCAAGCATTCCGCGTGCTTGTTTCCCATTCTCCAATGTAATATTGACACAAAAACTTCCAGGGTCCTTCTCCTTCGTAGGCAGCGGGCGCTTGCATAACACACTCACCTCCTTCGTTAGAGGAACGTACTGATTTGTCTCCAAACGTCTATGTCTTGTAGCAAGGTCCTTGAAGAACTTCACATATGTCGGCATCATTTTGATCACATCCATAAGAGGAAGGTTGATGTTGACGTTCTTCAGCAAGTTGTAAAGCTCCATGAATTTCTTATTTTCTTTTGCCAGTCGAAGGCGGCTTGGAAATGGAACTTTTTCGACTATCGACGAAGTGGGAGTTTTGTTCGTGAGCTTCCCCTTCAAAGATCCCAAAATGTAAGGGTTTGGTGCCTTATGCAATTATTCTATCTGCTTGGATTCATCTCCCTTTGGCGATGCCGGTGTTGGACTCTCCGTCATCTCTTCGTCCTCTCCGTCATTTGTCTTGACTCCATTGTCAATCACTTTTCCACTGCGTAGGACTTTAATCGCTGAGGCTTGCTCCGTTTGACTCAGAAACTTGTCCTTTTCCTTATTTGATCTCGCAATGTCAGCCGCCAACTGTCCTATCGTCCTATCAATCCTCTCCACATTCTTAGCAAGATCATGCACTATCCTAGAGAGATTGTCAATAATATTCACCTTTTTCGAGAGGTCGTCTGTCTTTGCATTCACTCTCATAAGTCCCTCTCTATTATGTAACGTCTCAATCACTTGATTTTGTTTCCAAACCAACAATTGATCATTTGGTTTAAACGGATTTGACGTTTGCCCCTTCGTAGGCGGTGGTGGTGAGGGAAGGTACCGTGGGTCGGTATGTGGCTTCATCGGCACATAATGTGGGTTCTCAGGTTGTGTTGGGAATTTTGCACGGCGTTGACCTCTATGTTCGATTCATCATCAAAAGTCACTGAACACGCATTCGCTCCATGTACAAATGCTCCACAAATTCCACATGTCTCTTGTGAAGGTTGCGATTGTTGCTTCATCATCATGTTCGTCAATAACTCCACTTGCTTTGTAAGTTTATCGAACTTGTCATCCTCCGATTGCGCAACTGAAACCTCATTCAATCTAATTTTAGAGGCCTTGAACTCATTTGCCTCGACTTGTCACTTATTAATTCAAAAAGATCCCGTGCTTCCTCCGCGGTTAAGCCCCCGAAATCTCCTGCTCGTGTTTCCACTTGTTGTTTGAGATTCGGCTATAATCCTTCATAAAAGTAATTGTTGGTCATTTCGTCACTGTTACCATGGTGTGGACATGCATTGAGGAGCTCCTTAAAACGGTCCCACGCCTCGTGAAACAGTTCGCCATCCAACTGCTCGAAGTTGGAAATTTCCCTCCTCAACTTCGTTGTCGTTTGGGCTAAGTAAAATCTTCCCACAATTTTTTTGTAAACCATCTCCCAATTTGTTAGAGAGTTAGGTTGTAATTGATTAAACCATCGTTTCGCTTTATCTTTCAGGGTACTAGGGAAGTGTCTCATTCTAAGTTGTCCTTCACTGAGTCCTCGATCTTGAATCCTAGATAATGCTATGTAAAATTCTCAAACGAACTCGAGTGGGTCTTCATTTGGCAAACCATAGAAAAAGGGTAGTCTATTCAAATCGTCGGTCCTCAAATTGTAGTTCCTAGCCACTTGGCCTAAAACTATCGCTGAGCTATATGGTCCAACGGTTGGGCATGCGAGGTCACCTTGCTTTCGTACGTTTTGATATCGAGGAGCACATCTTCCTCCAAAATTCGCACGTCTTCCTCCAAAATCGTCCCTATCCTCATAATAATTATCTTCATTAAACTCATTTTCATCCTCATATTCATCGTCCAGTGTATTGTTGTCTTGACCATCATCATATTGTCGTCCTCCTCGTCTATTTTAGAAATGATTTGGTACTCGTACCCGATTTATATCCTCATTTTGTTGTTGTTTGTTTTGGGGCCCGCCATTACCAACCTGGTTGCGTAAGAACTCCTCGTTTCCACGAGTATTGTATGATTGAGATTCCGCTCAATTCCTAAAGTGTTGTGGACGGTTGATTTGAATTTCCTGGAATCACTGCTTGACGATTATCTTGGCCTTGCCCCCCCGTTGTTTGGATTGTTGAGGAACTGGTTTCCTTCTTGATTCTCTTCGTTATTGATCCTTTGGTTGTTTCCGTCGTTATGCGCTTGATTAGGTTCAAGAATCGGTGGATCTTCTTGACGATTGTCGTCTTGTGGGTCTCCAAAGTTTAGATCATCGGTAGGTGGCATCCCATATGGTTGTTGGCGAGGTGGGGTAAGAATTTCATTTCCATGCCCTTGACCACCATTCGTTCGCCCTCCTCCTCTTCCTCCGGGTCCTCGGCCGCCAATTGGTGTTGTATTCGACATGGTGGCTAGGATTGTATTTGATTGATTTCTATTGGGAGAAGGGAAGAGTCTTCTCGGTCTCCTACTCGTTCGATGTTGTCAACAAAAGGTGCAAGTTTATTTTGTAAGCTTCTACGACCTTGCATCAACAGTAAACAACATCAACGTATCGAGTGGCAAACAAAGAACCTTTATACAAATAAACAGAAAAGCATAAAATAACATGAACAAACATTATCAAACCTATTTCAGTCCCCGGCAACAGCGCCAATTTTTGATTCGAGCTTTTGTGTGTGCCTACTTTATAAATAATTTTCAGAAACTTAATAGCTCGCCCGCAAAATAACGGGATCGCGTGTAGGTTGGCAAGCTTAACTCGAGTCGTCTCTCAAGGACTGATGTTCGGAATTTCTAATGTTTGCTTAATCACAATGTTTAACATGAGAACTTGTATAAATTTGGTTTTTTAAATTATCAACTACTAATAAATTTAAAAGCATCAACTAATTATTTTAAACTAACTAATTTAACCTAATTAATTAACTAGAGCTTCAAACTAAATTATCTAAGAATTATTAATCTAGGGATTTTTAAATCAAATAAATTCTAAATTAATTAACTAGCATACATCAAACTACTATGAACTAAGTCTAACATATGAATTCTCAAGAACAAGATCAATATCGAAATTCTCAAGCAATAACATACCATGAACTAATTAACCAAGCATAAGCAATAAATAAACTAAGCATGAACAATCTCATCACCAAGCATGAACCAAAGTAAAACGCAGCAACTAAACTAATATTAAAAATGAAATCTAAGATTCAAAACTTCAGCGATTCAACGGTTCAACGGTTCAAACGATTCGAAATAAATAAACGAAACTAAAAACTCAAACGAAATAATTAAACATAAATTATCTAGAATTAAACTAAGAATAACTAGAGTTTAGAGAACTTATTAAATAACTAAAGGTGCTGAAAGATTGTTGCGAACTGGGACTATGGATGGTATCTTGGTCGAGAAATCGGAGCTCGAACGAACGTCTTCGTCTTGGTGCTTCTGATCTTGAATATTCGACGTAGATCTTTAAAATATGTTGTAGGGTGTTGAAATAGGTTTCTCAACCCTAGGTAAGTGTCTTGGGTTGTGGTTGTATATGTTTAATCCAAAATATGAAGGGTTTATATAGTTATTTTATGACTTGGCACACAAGAAACCCTAAAAATCACGATTTTAGGCCGTCGCGTCGATCGACGTTGGTTCTTGGGTCGACCGACGTAAACTGGTCGACGCGGGTGGACTGTGCGCAGCGCTCGGCAGGACTCGGCAGGTGTGCATCGGCCGACGCTCCATGGATCGACGCTACAGAGATTTGCGGTCGGCCAGGGCTACTAGAAACAGTTCCAGAGGGAAAACCATTATAGAAAGATCGGCAGGTTTAAATTCTTTAAATCGCGGCCCGATTTTCGCTGAAACTCCACTCGTAGGCCCACCCCCGACTATCTTTTTATAATGGTTATAATGTCCGCAGCCCGACAATCATTGGGCCCCACAGAACAATGATTTCAGAAACCCTAGTAGCGGCCTCCGCGAAGGTCACCTCAAGATCGACACTCGTCTCCTGCATAAACCCGTCGGCATTGATCTCATCTGCAATGGCTGCCAACATCACGTCCCCGGATCCCAAGAGCTCTCGATTTTGTGCCATTCCTCTCACTATTTGTATGGTTTTCCTTTTATTTACGCGTGCCCTAATTCCCGATTTATTTATTTATTTTTATCTTTAATCCGATATCCTTTGACAAATAATTAGGGTTCTATGAACATATATTAATTTCTTTTGGGAATCGAGAATAGCTTTCGAATATATAGTATCTGCTTTCCGGGAATCTGTTTGGCACCTTTTGCTTGAGGGATCGTCAAATTTTTATGAGTTTAACCCTATTTCTATTCTAATGGAACAATTGAGAATAATATAGTGTTCTATTTTGATTTGGCTCATAAGTTCGTTATTCTTATAAATGGCAGGCGAATTAAATCCTTCTGTAATGGAAGAGGATACCAGGGAAATCAACGGGTTGAGGAGTGGCTCTGTAATTTGTATGAGTCTGGTCTAAAGTGACGGGCTGCGAAGTAGTTAGAGTGTGACCCGGAATACCCGAGTCCATCACGAAAAAAGCAGTCGAGCCGTGAGTAGCGGAGATCGCCG
>BMAC01000012.1:1121768-1132503 GCA_014905375.1 Phtheirospermum japonicum
TTAAAAATGAAATCTAAGATTCAAAACTTCAGCGATTCAACGGTTCAACGGTTCAAACGATTCGAAATAAATAAACGAAACTAAAAACTCAAACGAAATAATTAAACATAAATTATCTAGAATTAAACTAAGAATAACTAGAGTTTTAGAGAACTTATTAAATAACTAAAGGTGCTGAAAGATTGTTGCGAACTGGGACTATGGATGGTATCTTGGTCGAGAAATCGGAGCTCGAACGAACGTCTTCGTCTTGGTGCTTCTGATCTTGAATATTCGACGTAGATCTTTAAAATATGTTGTAGGGTGTTGAAATAGGTTTCTCAACCCTAGGTAAGTGTCTTGGGTTGTGGTTGTATATGTTTAATCCAAAATATGAAGGGTTTATATAGTTATTTTATGACTTGGCACACAAGAAACCCTAAAAATCACGATTTTAGGCCGTCGCGTCGATCGACGTTGGTTCTTGGGTCGACCGACGTAAACTGGTCGACGCGGGTGGACTGTGCGCAGCGCTCGGCAGGACTCGGCAGGTGTGCATCGGCCGACGCTCCATGGATCGACGCTACAGAGATTTGCGGTCGGCCAGGGCTACTAGAAACAGTTCCAGAGGGAAAACCATTATAGAAGATCGGCAGGTTTAAATTCTTTAAATCGCGGCCCATTTTCGCTGAAACTCCACTCGTAGGCCCACCCCCGACTATCTTCAGGCCAAAGCACTTCAAAATACCTATAATAAACATAAAATTAATTAATTATAATTAAAATAAGATAGAATAAGTTGGAGATAAGAAAATACGAAAATATGCTCAATTTATCCAACTTATACCAAAACAATAAGGAAAACGAACTAAAATACTAAATAAAATCAAGACAAATCCGTGCTAATCAGATAACGTTTAGTGTCACAAATAAGGTTCAGAAAACTAGGCCGATTATCGAACTGTTAAAGCTACAGGTTCAACCATTGTTCAACCGTGGTCGAACAGTAATAATTAATAATAGTCTTTAATTTTATAAGTAATAAATAAATATAAAAATCCAAAAATAAATAGTTTAGAAATTATAAGTTAATATAAATGACTAAATTAATAGAAAAAATAGTTGATACATATGTGAAGTATTTAAATATATATTTTTATTTATGTTAGAAAATATTAAATTACATTAAACACTAAAAAAGAAATTAAAAAATTAAAATTGGTCGGTTCAACACTACTGCAGAAAGTAAGATACAAAGGCGCCTCATCCACGGCGGTTCTGGGAAAAACCGCCGTTAAATACTTTTTTACGGCGGTTTTCTAAAAAAACCGCTGTTAAATCGGTCATTTAACGGCGATTTTCACAAAACCGCCACACAATGGAGGAAGAGAGGAGCAGTCAGCGCTGAAGGATCCTCTACGAACCATTTTTGAAGCTTTCGATGAAGTAATGATCTTTTTAACATAGGGAAAAAAATAAAAAAAATCAAGTGGCTAATCATTGGGCTTTTGGTGCAGTTACTTTTGATGAAGAGGGGAGGGCAGGTCATCTATTCGGGCCCGCTTGGTCGACACTCTCAGAAGCTGATAGAATATTTTAAGGGATGGAAACTATTATCGTTCTTTGCCAATCGGAATAAGTTCATGTTTCGTCTGATTCAAAGAGAGTTTATGCAAACACATAAAAAAAAAAGTGATTGTCAGTTTTTGGTTTTTGTCAGGCTGTTCACGGGGTTCCTAAAATCGAAGAAGGATATAACCCAGCAACATGGATGCTGGATATAAGCACTCCAGCAGCTGAGGTTCAACTCGGAGTCGGTTTCGCAGATATTTATGCCGAGTCGTCCCTTTATCAGTGAGTAGTGAAAGAGGCAACACTTGACCACTTCTTGCTCAAAAAAATAAAGTAGTTAGTTCAAGTTCTGCGCTTCTTAAACCACTATGAATCTAACAATCCCTCAAAATTATATATTTCATTTTTTCAGGAGAAATCAAGAACTTATAAAGGAAATTAGCTCACCTCCACCGGGTTCCAAGGACTTATATTTCCCTACAAAGTACTCTCAACCGTTTCCCGGTCAGTTCAAAGCTTGTTTCTGGAAGCAGTATTGGTCTTACTAGAGACATTCACAATATAACGCCATTCGTTTCTTCGTGACAATCATGATCGGCATTATATTCGGTATCGTTTACTGGAACAAGGGCAAAAAGACGTAAGTCCTATTTTACRAATTCCACCCTCAAGGGGTTGTTTGTAATTTGGAAAAATAATTGGGTTTTATCGTATTTAGGACGAATGTGCTCTAATCTTATAAACTGATYAATCTTAAAGCCGTGTTCATAATATAAAGCTGTAATTTCAACTAAAAATGGGCATTGACATTCTTTTGATAGCTCAAAACAACAGGATCTTCAAAACCTGTTGGGAGCTATGTATGCTGCTGTTCTATTCCTCGGAGCCACAAACAGTAATTCCGTTCAAGGCGTCGTCTCTGTAGAGAGAACAGTTTTTTATCGCGAAAGAGCAGCTGGTATGTATTCTGCACTGCCTTATGCATTCGCTCAGGTATATGCAATATTTTTACTTTAAGAATTCATTGTTAAAAATCCCTTCATTTAAAAAAAAATCAAATTTATTAACATTGTTTGAAAAACAATTTACAGAAATCATATGACGATTTTGTGCAGGTGGCCATAGAGACAATATATGTTGCAGTTCTGGCCGCAATATTCACAATTGTGCTCTAGTCCATGATCGGCTTCGAATGGACAGTTGTCAAATTCGTTTGGTTCTATTATTACATTTTCACGAGCTTCGTCTACTTATAATATTGATAATTGGCATTTGTACTTGTCGTCGGGGGAATAGTATATAAACTAATTTAGCTATCTGTAGGTTCCCCGAAGGGAAATTGTTTTTTTTATCACAGCTTGCGAATTTGCTTTTGTAATTTTTTTAATCTGGTGTTACGGTTAAAAAGGTCTAATATTTTTGGAATTTGATCTGCACAGGGCTACTTATGAATACGAGAAGAAGTTATACARTRACCACCTTGAATCTCTTCAGGTGATGGAGACGAACTATATGACAATGTCGAGAGAGGTGGAGAAGTTGAGGTGGAGCAGAACAAACTGGCCAGTGTGCTTCAACTTTGTTGATGTTGGCTTGTGCGCAGGAGCAAGAGGTGGCAGAGGAAGGTTTAGCTCCTACTCGACATGAAAGGGTTTACTCGCCTAACCAACAAGGATTCGAGGAATGAACAATGCTCATATTGAAACTCAAGAAGAACTATCTCAAACACTTGTCCTGGCAATCACATTTTACAATTTTCTTTTCATTTTATAAATTAATCTGCAGATTTGTCGAGAAAGGTTAATAATTGAGAAATTATCAATGTTTTAAATAGTTATAAGTAGTACATTTGGTTGGATTGTTAGAAAGATGATCCTGGTTGTTTGGAATAATCAATCTTCAAGTAATCAATGGGAGATTATTTAATTTTCTTCTTTTATTTAATTTTGATGCTTAGCATAATCAATTTCCTGCTTTTATTTAATTTTAGTGCACTTGTTTTCATTTATTTTTTTTAATTTTTTTTACTACTTTCTAGAAGGTATTTCTTCAGAACCGATGTAAAAAGTGAACCAATTAATGGCGTTTCTAAAACCGCCGTTAAACTTAACATTCTACGGCGGTTTGAAAACCGCCGTTAAATGTCTTCGAAAACCCCGTTAAATTCCACTTTTTACGGCGGTTTTTAAAAACCGCCATAATTTTTAACGGCGGTCGATACAAAGGCGGTTCAAAAACCGCCATTAAAAGCCAGAAAAAACCGCCGTTAATTAGGCAGTTTGCAGTAGTGCAACCATTTTTTTACCGGTCTGACCGATCATTGACCGGCTCTTAACAGACGGTTTATAGAGGAAAACCGGGCCTGAAAGGTGATCGGTTACCGATTGAATCGGTCTATACGTTCCGATCTAATTCTCAGAGCTATGGTCACAAGATATTTTTTTTCCCGAAAAATACTATATGTTGCCATATCTTACTGTAAAATAATGGTGACAACATAATTTTATTAACAAAGTTCATATTTGGTGACGACAAATATAAAAATGTCACAATTATTTCTTAAATTTTGAATTTCACAAGAGAAATTAGGAACAAAGTCTTTCAGTGACAACTTTACAATATTGGTGATGACATTTGGTGTCACGATATACTTAGTTTCACGACATCATATCTTGTGATTAACTATGCCCAACAATAGTGAAAACATTATTTTGTCAACAAAAGTTATATTTAGTCGATGAATATGAATTTGCCGTCATAGTTTTAAAATGTGAATTCCACACAAAAGACTTTCAATGATAAATTGATAATAATTAATTATAACAATTGGAGTGACAATATATTTATCTTTGTAACATCATATTTTCTCTTTAGTTACTTTAAAGAGAATATGATAACATTTAGGATTTGGATTTAGCCTAGTACTAAAAGGCATCTTTTCGGGGCAAACAAACACGGGCTCAAATCCCATGGGTGCGTGAATATTAAAATTTTCTTATTTAAAAAAGATACATTATTTGTATTAGTTAAAATATTTATCGGAAAAAAAGGAATATGATATGTAACACTGCCTCATCAACAATATTCATAATAACCGATGACAATTTGCATTCTCGCATTTATGATCTTTATACTGTGAGATAGTATTAATCATAAATTACTTTTTTTCACATCAAAAGATAAAATAATGCAGAACTAAGATTAATTCCATACAAATAAAATAATATTTTATTGAGTGAAAAAAGGTAATGTTGCGATTCCGAAATCGCAAGTATAAACCTTCATGAGCTTTTCTAACTATAGGTACCCATTGTATAGGTATTCCCAACTAATAGACTGTGTCATAATACAATTACATCCATCTATTTGAGAACAATTAAAGTATAATTGGAAAATCCACTTGTAGTTTAGTCCAACTATGTTTTACTTTTTATTTTAGGAATATTTGTACCAACATAAATATACAATTATCAAACCAACCTTTAAAACAATATAATATCAATAATATAAATTTGAAGAAAATTTTAAAGTTGTCTAAATAAATATAAAAACTTGTATTTAAATAATAAAAATTTATTAAATAATTTTAAAAGTAGAAAAAGTCATGAAATCATATATATTATAAATAATATAAAATAAATTCAAATATTTTAAAATTGTACAATATATTGCGAATTCAATTAATTATTTAATAAATAGGAAAATTAGAAATGCGATAAAATAATAAAATAAATCATAAAAATATGAAGTACGTTAAATAAATATATGAAAATATATTTATTAAATAAATTCAAAACTAATGGTGTAAATAATATAAAATAAACCTTATTTTTAAGAAATTGGATAGAAATATAATAAAAAATAATTATATCCTAAATAATCATTTGCTAATTCGAAAATAAAAACACTTAAAATGTTATAAGAAATAAAATAAATTAGAAACAATTATGAATTCAGTTAAGTAAATATGAAATACATGTTTTAATTGTAAATAACTTTTAAAAGGAAAAAATAGAAATATTATAATATAATGTATATCTTAGAATATTTTGAAATCAGATAAAATTATAATTAAGTTAAAAGTATATATTCTTAAAAAACTATAATAAAAACTAAAACTAGAAATATAATAAATCATAAATAATTATTAAAAAAAATTAAATAAATATATAAAATTTAGTTCTAAATAATTGTTTATCTATTGAAGGCTGAAAATAAAATAATTTAAAATATTAAAAAAGTTATAAAATGTAATAAAATAAATCTTAAAATGTTTTCAAATCAGATAATAATATATTTATTTAAAATTAAGTTCTAAACTATTATCTACTAAATCTGGAAAATTGAAATATATGAATATTGTTAAATTATATAAAATACTACAAAATGAATAAATAAAAGTGCTAAAGAAATGGGGCATCGTATCAAAAAATTGATGGATCTTTTAATCTATTTTATCTTAGTTAATATTTTTAGAATCAGCACGGTAAATGACTCGGGATAGGCACTGAGTAATAGAGTTAACCACTAAGTCATCAAGTTAGTTAACGAACTATATATATATATAAAATACAAAAATAAATTTAAAACTAAGAGTAATAAATTATTTATTTGTGAATTTCATGTTAAAAACTTAAAGTCATAGTAATTAGTCATAAATTATTAATATACTAATGCTCACAAATAATTTTTTAGTTATAAAATTAAATATAATATATTGAATTCTTTATATTATGTGATTATATGATTATTTGTATTGTTATGCTCACGCACACTACAATATTAGCGTTTTACTGACATATAATGACCAATGTTCCATCGGTAATAGTCTTATCGACGTAGAAACTCCCTCTTTAAAACCATCATCGATAGAAGTTCACCGAGGGAATTTCAGTGTCTCGGTATATTTATCAAGGGAATTACTGAGAGAATATCCCTTGGGAAAGCCTCGGCCGCCGCTCACATATTCACTAGGTATTATCGGTGAATTATTGAGAGAATATTTCATTGGTAATACTAAGGGATATATGTCTATTGGTATTTTCACAATTGAGAAAATTTTGACACATAATCCCTCGGTATTACCGAGCAAAGATTCCATCAATGATACCAAGGGATTTATGTCTATCATTATTTTCAAAATTGGTAAAATACCAACAGAATTATATCACTTGGAATCTGCCGGAAACTTTGCTCGGTAATACCGAGGGAATAGGTTTCATTTATGACTTTAAATAATTTAAAATCACCAACGGACATAATTCTGTTCGTAGTTTTTTTATTTTATTTACTTATTCATTGTTATTATTATATTACGTGTTCGTGTTTATATATCTGTAAAATAAGAAGTAAAAAATACAAAACCAAAAATAAATTGAGATTAAAATATAATTATTATTTACTTTCGAAGTGTAAGTTTACAATAGAGCATAAACAAATGAAATGTCATAATTAATTTAATTACCGAGTCACGACTGTGGGGAGGAAAAGGTGTTGCTATAGTGGAGGTTGATACGAGGCCATTGTTGCGGTGACATGTCACACCACCTATTCTTGAAGCTGCCTCCTGAGCACCAGCTGGAGCCGCGCCTTGAGCTCCCACTGCTCCTGTGCATGTGCCTCTCGTTGCTCCCGCTAGGCCTTCTCGTGTACCCCATGCTGCTCCTCCTGCTAGGCCTGCTTGTAGGTCTCAAGTTGCTCTGTTGGGCTCGCCTCTGCGCCTCGAGCACCTGGTGCAATGATAAGTTGGAAAATGTGCGACGAATAATAATTTAATATTGTATTTTTATGCATTTTATTATGTTGCACTTATATATTCTCCTACTTATCTATTTGTGTGGATGGATATGCTCTCACGAGATATTTTGTGGTTTATTTTTTGTATTTTGGGACATTTTGCAATTGGAGGATGAAGTAATGAACAACTCGTGCCGATCATTTTGAATAGAACGTGCCAACAGGCTGGTATTGGGTCACCCCGTACCAGCCCCGCTTTTAAGAGACTCGACTCATTTGCTATTAAATTCGGCCCTGTTTGTTGAATATGCCCAATAGTTGTTAAGTGGGCCCAAATTATCAATGATTTATTAGATGACTTGAAGGGCATTTTGATAACTATATAAAAAGGCAGCAAAGACATGAAATTCAGGGGGGTATGATATTTGGAAAAGAGTAGCTGCAAATACAGGCCAAAAAAAGATAGGAGCTGCGTGCTTTGGGGATTAAGGGGAAAAGGAGGCAGCATCATACACTGAATTGGAGAAAAAAGAGCAGCAAGCAGCGCCTTTTCTGTACGAGCTGTATTTTCTATTCCTTTTCATTTATTTTGATTATAAACTAATGAATATGTTTATAAACGTTATGCATAGCTTTTTTTTTTTCTTTTTTTTTTCCGGGAATGTTGAACCCTAATAACTTGATTATATTCTAATTAATTTCTCTGACGATTTTCTATTACGGGTTTATTGTGTTATTTTATTTTAATTAATCACGACGTGTTTTTACTTTTTCTAACTTGATCACCTAGATTAGGTTTTATATGTCTATAGCTAAAATTAAACCTTCAATACGTAATTTTTGTCGTGTTTGATTTATTTGTAGCAATTAATATTCATCATATTAGGGATAACACGAACTAAGTTAAATAAACCAAGCTTGTGTGTTTATTACTTACACTAGCCTATTTCCCTAGTTTTAAAAGTTGCTATTGAACTAGATCTAGAGAGCTTATTTTAGGTTGTCCAATAGTTAGATTTAATCGAAAAGTTTATTTCAATTAATTATTCAGTAAGGGAAATTTTGAATAATAAAGATTATTGTTATGGGCTAGTAATTCCAGAAAATAGTAGGATTAGCTGTCACAATTGATTAGATTTAATCGAGCAAGGGTGTAAACGTAACCGTGAACAGGAAGCTTTATTTATATTATTTTATCCATATTTTTGTTTATTTTGAATTCAGTTATTTTTTTTATCTTCACCAAAAATCCCCTTATTTCGTTAGTAGTTTTTATTATTTCAATTAATATTTCATTATCACAAATTAGTTCAAACTTCTCGTGGGATCAACGCTTACTTTTGCTACTACTAGTCAATAGATGAAATTAAGGAAAAATTATAAATCTTAAATTTATTGCATCGCGTCGCGCGGTCAAGTTTTGCACCATTGCCGGGTGATCGAAAATTTATTAGCACTCCAATTTGAAATTGGTTTTGGGAAATCGTTTTCGCAATAATACGAAATCGATTGTAGAGCGATAAGTTGAATCCCGAGTCGTGTCTCTCGAGAATTGATGTTATCGGCAATCGGTGTTTCTAGTTAATCTCTTGTTAATCAAAATTACACTAATTTACTCTAAGAAAGCAATAAGTCATTTATTCTTGAATTGAAATGGAAGCTTTGAAAACACTAACTAAGGCAAAAGGTTAAGGAAGATTAAGTGCTTGCTTGAAAGTAACTAGTTTAAGGAAATTAATTAAAACCTAATTAAAACTTTTAACAAATTAAAGACTATTAAAGTAGGGGAAGCTTGCAAGTTTTTGAAAGAAAAAAGGGAGGGAAAGTCAAAGCTTTAAAATTTTAAAGAGGATTCATGGTCAAGAAGCATTGAATATGGAGTAGTCAAATTAATTAAAGAGGAAAGCTCAATTTGTCTTTCCATGACCAAATGTTTATTTAGCCAAATGGGGTAAAAAGCTTCAAATGAGATGCTTCAATGGAGTTTATGCAAAAAAATGAATAAAAAGATAGAAGATTAAATTGATGATTTGAAATGTAAGGAAAAACAACACAAGCTAAAACCTAACATAAAGTTTCATATAATATCGTGTTTTTTTAGACTTTTCACACTTTATATAATTGTTATTAATTATAGATTTCTTATTTATTTTAGCTAATTGGAAAAAAAAAAAAGAGAGTATACCATGGACCCAGATGCACCTTGTAAGGTGCACCCTGTAATTCAATGTATCATCGCATATAACTGGCATATACCATCACATATAAATGGTACATATCATCATATATAACTGATACATATCATCACAAGTAATTAAAATTCTAAATCTAAAATTTAAAATCCTACAATTAAAAAAAATAACCTAAAAGAAAAAAATTAAACCCTAAAAATGGAAAATTAATTCCTAAAATAAAAAATTAAACCCTAAAATTGAATATTAAACTCTAAATTCTAAATTTTTATCATATATCATCACATATAACTACCACATATCATCACGTATAACTACCACATATCATCACATATAACTGGYAGAATGATAGATTTTTGTCGGGATCCTAAAATGGAAAATCAAATAAAAAAATAAAAAATTAAACTTTAAAATGATATATTAAACCCTAAAAATTGAATACTAAACCCTAAAATATAAAACTAAACCCTAAAATGGAAAAGAAAACCCTAAACTCTAAATTTTTGACACATATCATCACTTATAACTACCATATATCATCACGTATAACTATCACATATCATCACGTATTACTATCATATACCATCACGTAAAATAGGGTGCACCTAGTAAGGTGCACCTAGGTGCACCTAATAAATTGCCAAAAAAAATCAGATTTTTTAAATATATTTTTTGATTAATCAATTTTTATATTAATTAAATAAATATTTATAATTTAATCATAAGTATTTATATTTATTTATGTGATTTTATAATTTCTTCCAGTATTAAATAATGTCATTGTATAATAATTATGTTTATTTCTATATTCTATTTTTATATTTTAGATAAATATTTAGAAGTTTTTTTTTTAATATTTTTATCCACTAGTTTTATAAACTTTTTAGGTTTATTTTATATTTTTGATGGTTTCTTAAATCAAGTTTATTGAATAAATTATAACTTAATTATGATTTGTTATAGTTTATTTATCTGATTTTATATTTTTCTAAATAGTATTTTAATTTTTATTTTTTTCAAATTATCACTTAGTACTTATTTATGTTGGGATTTGATGGTACCGTCGCGCAGCGGAAAACAAAATTTTTTTAAATAATTGAATCAAATTCAATTGACGACGGCACAATTTTTATAATCAATTAATTCAAACAATGTTTTAATTGCTTTTAATAAATAGAAACAATTCGATTTTCACAAAATCAAACGAGCATGATAATTTCTATTAAACATATATATATAACAATTTATATATATAT
>BMAC01000012.1:1133058-1149411 GCA_014905375.1 Phtheirospermum japonicum
ATATATATATAAATTGTTATATATATATGTTTAATAGAAATTATCATGCTATTGGTTCATCGAGACCTCTTTCTAGTTCAATAACTGTGTGTACGTTCTAGGTTCAAGATAATTCGTTCGTGTGTGACTTAGAGAAACACATTTCTCCAAACACCCCACTATCAGCTCTGGCCAGAGACTTCGAGGATTTATCAACCATCAGAACACACAGGACATCCATGACTTATCATGCGTCCGAATCCCCTACTACCATGCACAGACTTCCCACTAGATTCCCGACTATGTGAACGTCGCCCCTTTTGATTGGCCTCCAAAGAGACACAGAGACAAGTCACAACATAGCCTGTCCTCTAGTGAAGTCACGGTGAGGTCTGGGTCTTAAGGATTAATGTTGTACGTTATACCATAGAAATCATCTACTCGATGATTGAGAACCACTTAGAGATTTCTAGGCGATGGAGTTCAGTGAACTCATCTTATGAGCACCTACTTATGTATGTCGATGTCCAGACACCGTGACCGATGAGACGCGGTCCACATACACTAAGTACTAGTCTTAACGGGAAAAGCCTGTATCCTCATTATGGCGTAAACCTTTGACTAGGAACAAGTTCGACGAGTTACATTACGTGCTGGATTATCTCACGGTTCTGCTAGACCAATCCACCGTAATAAAGTAACTTCATCAGGACCATACCTATGCAACTAGCATGGGATAAAAGATATGGAATGCCAATAAGTATAAAAGATATTATTACGAATAAAAACCGATTGTATTATTAGAGAATGGTCAGACCACAGCCACAAGTTGGCTTGTAGGTCACCTTATTCTAACAATTTATAGATCTTCATATACATTTTAACTAGTTTTAGAGTTTTGAGATTTGTTTTATAAGTTTTATATTTATTTTTTGTTGTTAAAAGTATTGATATGGTGTTTTAAATATTGAATTACACAATCTAATATCGTCAATGATAAAATTCACAATTAAAGATTATAAAGGTTTTTTAAAACTAAAAACCAAGTGTCCTATTAGAGGTAGGAGTGTAAGTGAGGCGAGTCGACTCGTAAGTTACTCGAAATCGACTCGAAGTTAATCGAGTCGATCTACTCGAGTATGTATCGAGCTCAAACTCGAGCTCAGTAATACTCGACTCGATAGGCTCACGAGCCTAATCGAGCTTTGATAGATTTATCATGCTATGCTTATTATGCTTACTTATTTACATATATACCATAAATATGTAATAAAAAAATAATATTAAGTATTTTATTTAATGCTTATTGGTTTATTTTTATTAATATTATTTAACTCGAGACGAGGCGAGCCAAGCTCAAGCTTGCCGAGTTTTCAAACGAGTCGAACTCGAATTTTGAGTTTTGTAGTCAAGATCAAACTAGAGCCTGACAATGTTTAATTCAACTCGCTTCGATTACACCCCTAATTAGAGGTAGTAAAACAAATCTACTTCTAGAAAATCCTTACTTTCTATAGTAAAATAACTAATACTTAAAGGATAATATATATTTTATATTATTTACAACCCATGAAATTAATATCCAAATAATACATAAATATAAACATTTGACTCTATAAATATATTAAATAAGTAAGTAATATATTTTAAAGGACAAACTTATAATTTTAAATATAAAAATAAATAAGGCTTTTCTTATGGGTAGCCACCCCTTGTTTATGTATATCCACAAACACCCCATTTTTACCATTAAATTTGATGAGTAAGTCATATATGTGACGGCCACTCGGACCTCTTCCATGTGACGGAACCCAAACTCGCTCAAAAATATAAATCAACCTTTAAAAGAAAAAAACATAATAATTGGAATATAACTTATAAAATCAATTACATAAATAAAAAATTTATTTAAATGATTAGTATTTATTAAAAAAATTAAAAATTAAAAAACCCACGAAAATCATAAATATTATAAATAATATAAAATAAATGCAAAAATATTTTAAAATTGAGTAAATGAAAGAAAATAAGAAAAAGAATATGTATAAAACCATTAAAATTATATATTATAAATCTAAGATATTTATAAATTAAATAAAATATAAAAAATGTAATTAAGTTCTAAATACTTGTTTTCAAAAAACTGAAATAAAAATAAATATTATAAAATAAAATAATATATCAGCAATAATTAATAGTAAATTAAATAAATATATAAAACTAATTCTAATATTATTTATCTATTTAAACTGAAAATAAAATAAAACAAATAAATCAAAAAAGTTATGAAAAATTATATAATAAATCTTAAAATATTTTGAAAGTATATATAATATGTTTAATTAAAATTAAATTCTACTCTCTCTGTCACATAAATATAAACTTACGGTTATTTCATACGGTTTAAGAGAATGTTGATTAATATAGTTAAAATTTTGTCTTTCCATCTGTACATCTATAGTTAATTAGTTATTTATTCATTGTCTACTCGGTTTTTGTTAAAGTTAATATGTGTAAGTGTAGTATGTGGTTTTAATATAATTAAATAGAGGTATATATGGAAATAAGAAATTAAATATAGTAACAAGAGTATCATTTTGGGACAACCAAAATAGCAATCAAACATATCTCTTTGGGACGTGGGAGTAAACAATTATCTTCTAAAATTTGGAAATAGAAAATATATGAATTTTGTAAAATTATATAAAATACTATAAAATTAACAAAGAGAATTACTAACGAAATGAAGCGTCGTACCACAAAATAAAATTAGGGTTTTGTAGCCTATTTCGATATGGTTAATAATATTAGAATCACCTCTATAATAGACATGAGATGACCACTGAGTAATCGAGTCCATTAATGAATTATTTAAATAAATTAACTCACACACACACACACACACACACACACACATATATATATATATATATATATATATATATATATATATATATTTGCTTTATACAAAAGTAAATTTAAAACAAAGAGTAATAACTTATTTATGTGTGAATTTCTAATGTTCAAGACTTAGAGTAATACTAATTAGTTATAAATTGGTAATATATTAATTTTTATAAATAATTTATTTTTTCAAGTTTATTTATAAATTCTTTTCAGATTTACTTTATATAATTTATAATTTGTAATTGTTGTTCAATTTTATTTTATATTTTTCTTGGATTTTTTATTTTTTCATTTATTTAATAATTTTCTAGATTTTAATTTTGAAATCTTATAGTTAATTTAACTTGTTTAATAATTTTTCTCTTTAGTTTTATAATATTCTTGATTATTTGTTTGTTTTCGATTTTTATTAAATAATTACATAATTTATGATGTTCCACCGGAAAAATGAAAGGATACCTTTCCCATACAGGTAGCGGAAGTCCGCTTACGTGAAATGGGTATGGCAAGTTGGCAACAATTGGCTGTGGTCCCACTACACAGGAGTTCATCATTAAAATGATTATTTAATCTTCAAAATTCCCCCCAAAATATATGTTAAAAGCTCCCAGTGAGAATCGAATTCACGACCTTTCGCTTACGAAGCGAACGCACTACCACTATGCTACGGAAGCAGTCGATTGAAATTTAAATTATTTTAGTTTTTGACAACATAAAAGCTAATACTATGTATATAGAGAGAGTAGTTCTCCTTTGTGAACATCATGCATATTATTATTCATGTTATAGATTCACTTCTTCCCTTAATATCTTCATTTTTTGCCCCCCCCCCAAAAAAATACTTTACATATTAATCAAGAATTTAAGTAAGTTAAAGATAATGAGGTCACGTGTTCCTTTAATATCGTCACTTTTGTTACTAAAAGTGTTACTCTACGTCTTGAATAAAAAACTATCACATTTTTTTTCAAGTATCAATTATGGCTTTATACATTAATTTGTATCTTAAATAAAAATCATTTAAGTCTTTTTGAATTTTATCACTCTTAACCTTAAATGTATCACCTTGAAGTTCCCATGTTAAATATATATATATATATATATATATATATATATATATATATATATATAAAGAAAAATGATATAAATAGATTTGACTCTATTTCCACCCAAATATCAATACTATATTTTAGTAATTTAGATTATTCTAGAATAGGTTGTAAAAATGAAAAAAAATTACGTATCCACCTATTTGTTAATGCCGCTGACACCCTAACCTAGGTGTCAATCAGCAGTAGCTCCGGATGACATGTGTTATCTAACAATAGGTTCGGTTTATTAGTTGGCAGATTCTAATGGTTCGTATTAATTTGTTACCAAAGTGGGATTTTTTAGTTGGGTATAAATAAGGACTTTTTTCCATTATTTTTCATTCACACATTTTTCATCTAATGTTTATGTTTATTCCCCCCTCTCTCGCCATCCAGAATAAAAAACAACTCTTTCATCCTTCATCAATTTTTTCTATATTATATTTTGAATCAATAGATGTATTTTTTCGATCTACTTTTATTATATTTAACCAAATATCTATTTCAAATCATTCATATTCATTATTCGATCGTTTGCGATTTTTCATCTTTTTCCAATTTCAATTTTCTTTGTTCGATCTTGACGTTTGGATTTTCATCTGTTTATTGGTTCTTTTTATTTGCAGATTTATTATTCCATGATTTTGGTTGTTTTTTTCTGTAATATCAATTCTCAAACTTTTTTGTTGGATTATTTTTGCAGATTTTCATACACTGTTATAGATCGGATCTCTAATAATATATGAAATGTCCTGGGTTTGTTTATATCAATTCTTTTCTTTATTATTAATAGCTATCGTTGATTTGAATTGTTGTTGTTTATTTTTTCCAGATCTGCACAATCTAATAGATCGAATTTTTATGAATAATGACTGAAATGGGAATTTATTATATGACATTTTATGCAGGCGGATCTTTAGTCCATTTTATTTTATACGATTAAAAAATCTGCAATTATTAGATTAATTAATATTCTGCAGAATTAATGTTGATAGTAAAAAACCTAATAATAGATATAAGAAATAAAGTCAACATTAACAAAATAATGTTGATAGTAAAAAAAATTAATTTCGAGAACAGACCTTTTTTAACTTTTGAATTTGTTCGAGAATTCAAGCAAAATAATTCTTTAGTCAACACAATAACCAAAATAAAGTCAACATTAATTCTGCAAGATCGATTAAAGATTAAACATTAATTCTTTTGGTAATGTTCTCGAAAAGGTCTGAAATTAACTAATTCAATAAATCATTTATAATATAATTAGTTGTTAATTTAATTATGTTTATTAAATTTTGTAAATGTAAAGTATATAATAATTATTTTCTTCCTTAAATAATTAGTCCGAATTTTTTGATTAACTTAATTGCATACGTAAATCGTGTTAAAGATTTTTTAATTATCCTAATAATTAGTTCTCTTAAATTACCAAAATATAAGAAATAAAGTCAACATTACCAAAATAACCTAATTCTGCAAGATCGATTAAACATTAATTCTGCAAGATCAATTAATAAAGTCAACATTACCAAAATAACCTAATAATAATTTTAGTCCGAATTATTTTGGTAATGTTTTTTTACTATCAACATTAATTCTGCAAGATCGATTAAAGAGTTTTTCTTCTGCCACAAATTCCACAATTCCACACGGGACAGTATACCATGGACCCAGGTGCACCTGTAATTAAATTTATCATCGTATATAACTGGTACATATCATCACATATAATTGGTACATACCATCACATATAACTGATACATATCATCACAAGTAATTGGAATTCTAAATCTAAAATTTAAAATCCTAAAATTAAAAAAATAAACCTAAAACAAAAAATTAAACCCTAAAAATGGGAAATTAATCCCTAAAATAAAAAACTAAACCCTGAAATTGAATATTAAACTTTAAATCCTAAATTTCTATCGCATATCATCACATATAACTAACACATATCATAACATATACTGACACATATCATCACATATAACTGGCAGAATGATAGAAATAAAATGGAAAATTAAATTAAAAAAATAAAAAACTAAACCATAAAATGAAATATTAAACCCTAAAAATGGAAAACTAAATCCTAAAATGAAAAAGTAAACCCTAAACTCTAAATTTTTGACACATATCATCATGTATAACTACCATATATCATCACGTATAACTATCAGATATCATCACGTAAAACAGGGTGCACCTAGCAAGGTGCACCCAGGTCTACCTAATAAATTGTCATTCCACACCAAGCAATCATGAATATTTAAAATAGATATTACTTATTTTAAATTTCCATAACGGAGGCCGCATTCATTGGTATACAGTAAATATAAAAATTCATCCATCCAAAAATAGATTTATTTCATAATTATCAATATTGTCAAAATTACCTACACATAATCATAAATAGTTGATACGTATATTTATATATATTGATATGTTTTTAATTTTAATTGCTATCGAAATGATAAAAAAATTATATATATTTAAATTCTTGAACATCTCACAATATGGAAAAAAAATATTCCGTTTAAATTTATCATCTTTCCATTTGTCTAGCAATTATATATATTATTAATAAGAATAAATGAGCAGATTTAAAGTTTAAGGAAAATGGAATTGTAAATCGAGACTTTCTATATCAGTTACGGTTAATTAACTGATAATAAATATTCATAATTACTAATTGCTCATCAAACACCGATTAGAATATCAGTTGGGGATATGTTTAAATACTTTTAAATAGATGACAGAATATCATTATTATGTTTAAATAGATTTTAAAAAAACTCTTTTAAATAGATGAAAGAATATCAGTTGGGGATATGTTTAAACACCGATTAGAATATCATTATTATTTTTAAATATCCATAGGTTTTTTTTAAATACTTTTAAACAGAATCTTTTGCTAAACGATTTGTATTAATTATCTTTGTTAATTATATATGGCATATTCTGTTTAGAATACTTTTTACCATTTTGTGTCAATAACTATTATTTAGACAAATCAATTAATTAATCAATTATTATTAGTGGAATAATTATTTTGAAGATCTATTTTAGGATACGATTTGTAATAATTGTCTTTTTTTTCTTATTTATTGCAAATATCTTATCAATAACTATGATTCAAATAATCAGGTAGTTAATCAATTATTATTAATAGTAATTTAATCAATCAGTTATTACGAGATTAATCAGTATTAGGGTGGTTATTATTCCAATTAAGAGTCTTTTCTTAATTTCATTAAAATAAATTTTCATACTTATTTTCCTCGGTTATTAGTATGTGTGTGTGTGCGTGTGTGTGTGTGTGTATATATATATATATATATATATATATATATATATATATTCTATTTTATAAGAATTTACAATATTAACATATATGTAAATGTATGAAAAATTATAAAATAATTAGAAATGACCCATCAATATTTTTTAAGTAATAAATCTAAACGACATTTGTGGTGTAAAGATTTGTTAGTTGAATATTTTATTTTATATATTTAACTATTATTCCAATTCTACCAAAAGAGAATCAGTTCTAATTGTTTGGTTTAATTTCGTATACGATAATGATTTTCTAAGTATTTCTTAGTTGTTGACTTATGTTTGTTATAAAATCGAAATCAACAAAAAATCTCATATTCTAACGTTTATAATTTTCAAAGATTAAAGTAATTTTATATTATTATGCATTTTTCTTATATGCCCGCGTAATACGCGGGTTGTTACCCTAGCTAACTCTATTTATATAAATTTGTTTCTAATATCCATAATTAAATTTTTTTACAAGTATTCCTATATTTCCGAACCTAGGTATGATGTTATTTTATATAAATAATTTGGATTACTAATCGCTTTAAACCTTAATTCTTTAATCTTCATCTTTATACAGCTTCTTATATATATCAAATGGCGTTCTACAACCTCAACATGCAATTAACAATATGTAACATGCTCATCTGTACACCGTTTGGTACGATTTTTTATTCCTATTTCTTTACATGTTGTTTAGTGCAACTGTGCATTAATATATAAAAATCTTGGTTTTTAATATTTTTTCCATTAAAGTTATTCAAAATTTGAAATAAAAAATATTATTTTCTATTTGATATTAATAAGTCGTTTTGTGAATTTAATTAAAATACAATCGATAAATTTTATATTATTATTCATTTTTCTGATATGCGTAATACGCGGGTTATTACACTAGTGTTTATTATGAGTAACTAGTTTTTTTTTACACTCGTGCGATGCACGGGGTAGAAAGTTAAATATAGAAATGCAAGTTGTATTAATATTATTTTTATTATTATTTAGTATGTGGAGATATAAATAAATAGAGAGATAGGGATTGAGAGAAATAACTAAAAGATCCACACTTGATAAATTATAGATCGAATCCACACTACGTACATAACGTTACGATCATACGTTAGTGAATACTTCTTTATACACCACATTATTGGTCATGTTCGATCCCGAATCGTCATCACCATAAACTAAATATTGTCAATCCCTTTAAATGGGTGACACGCGACATGGCAACATATAACTGACCATGACTGAACACAGGATTCTTCAGATAAAGGCCGACGTTCGAGAGCGATTGACCCTGACTCTTATTTATCGTCATCGCATATGAAATCATGAGCGGGAATCGCCTTCTTTGAAACTTGAAAGGTATCCTAACGTCGGAAGGCGATAGACTCATCCGGGGAAGCAACACTTTTTCTCCCGCCTTTGCACCAGTTAGAATTTTACATTCAAGGACGTGAGTGAAAAATCTCGTAACAACCAATCTCGTCCCATTGCACAATCCTATTGAGTGGTCTATGTTCCTCAACAACTTCAGATGCAGCTCATGATGGGGCACCCTAGAACACTTTATACCATTCAAGAACTCGGGCGTGTGCAAATCACTCAAAAAACCACTCCCACCGTCGGATTTGCAGGCACTGTTCGAATTCAGACAGGTGTACCCCTCGCTCGAGTTCAAAGTGTTCATGTACTCATTGACAGAGTCCACAACATCGAGAGTCGGGGCCAATATGGCCCTATCCTTCAGAAATATCGGGTCATCAATAAAGTCCCTAAACATCGGATATGTATCCTCAACAATAGCTGCAATGGGGTCGCCCAAATATCGGAGGAGGATATCATCTGGAATTTCTATTGCAGCACAACCGTCATTCGGTCCTCCTATCTTTTTATCTCCAATGTTGGCAATCTAATCGGAGAACTCCTCCAACTAAGCACGTTCTTGTCCGTCACCAAGACTCCGGAGCCTCATGTTCTGAGTCAGTCTCAACACAGTGCAGTGCCTCCACATGCTGGACGCATTTATAGCCACATTGACTATGTCCTGCCAGCTTCCCTTGGGGACAACGGGCAATATCTGGCTAAAGTCTCCACCAAACATAACGGTCTTTCCACCAAATGGCCTGTGCATGTTGGCCAAATCTACATCCTCCACTATATCCCGCAAGCTCTTCTCAACAGCCTCGAAGCAATTCTTGTGCATCATCGGAGCCTCGTCCCATATTATGAGTTTGCAACGAATCACCAATTCCGCAAGCGGGGTGCCTTTCTTAATATTACAATCCGACCCTTCGTGCGGATTCAGAGGGATACCGAACCGGGAGTGCGCGTTCCTTCCACCAGGCAAAAGCAGAGAAGTTATGCCGCTCGATGCCACATTCAACACGATATGACCCTCAGACCTCAACCTAGCGGACAGAGTTCTCCACATGTACGTCTTTCCCATACCTCCATAGCTATACACGAAGAACATAGCACCACCATTGGACTCGACCCCACTCATTATCTTGGAGTACACACCCTTCTGCTCACTCGTCATTTTCGATAGAAGTTCGGCATGCTCAGCTAACAACGCCTTACGATCATAGTTCAACTCATCCTGGATCAATCTACTGTGACCAACACTGCTACCATCGATCTCCGAAAATGGCATGGAATCATAATCGCGCAGGATCTTCCCTTGACGTCTCAGTAATTTCTCAATCTCTACCAAAGCTAAATCCTTTACCTGAGACTCACTCAAATTCAGTCTTGCCAAGTAACAACACATGTTTAGGTCATAGCACACTCAAACACAATAACCATAACTAATAGATTACATTCAATAAATTATAATCACGATTCATTACACACAACCACGTGCACATACCTGGATTTTTAAAAATCAGACGTTGCCTGTAGAGCACATCCTCCGACAGAAACTGCCAACTCTTGTCCCACACTTCCTCGGGCCTAGCAAGAGTATCAGCCAACAGCAGTGACACAAAAAGACACCTTAGAGATTGAGCGGAGGCCCACTCACTTGCTTCAGCGATGCCATCAACGTACTCCCTATCGTCTTCCAACAAACCACGTGCATAAAATGCCTCACGGTACGACGCATGCTGAACACCATCGTGCTTCCTATAGTCTGCATAGCAAGTAGCTCCGCGATCAACAGTAAGCAAGCACCTCAGGTAGTAATTATCCCCACAGCCTGGGGGAACGTAATACAACCTACCAACATACGGAACGCGTTGCCTGGGCTTCCACTTCCTCGCATACCTGTCCCATACAAACTCGGATGGTGCCTCTGCATACGTCAGAAGTCTCGCCTGAGGATATTTCTTATTCGCCTCCATCCATTCAAGGAACATGCTCTCCTTCACTGTTTTTTTATTCAGCACATCCTCTATATCCTCGTCCTCTTCATAAACAATGCTCTGTTCGTTCTCCAGGTGGAAGCTGAGACGCGTGACCGGAGGGTACTTATACTGCAGTTCGAAACCCAACAACCTCCATGCCGCCTCACACGAAGAAACATACCTGCAGTCGTAGTACATGTTCACTTCGTCAACGGGTTCATCAAAATCACCATAGTCAGTTCTCTGATAGAAAGCGGCGGTCACACGATCGTGTCCCTTGTTGACATACTTGAACAGATACTTGATAGACCTTGATTGGTTGCACCATTCCACATTGATGTGTGCACCGTATTTCATCAACAGTCGACGATTATGAGGGACAACATATCTGTTGTCCAGGGGGACACCGCTCTTTTCTAGCGTTCTCCCATTATCCCTACGTCTGTAATGCGGATAACCCTCATCGTCAATCAACGTAGCCTCCACGTATTATTTCGGGAAATACTTCGTGCACCGGCCTTCAACCATGCACGAGGAGTTTTTCTTTACAACACCGCACGGTCCGTGCATCATGTATTTCTTCACGGCTTCATAGTACGTGGGGTCGGATGCCTCATCGGGTATTCTGGCCGAAATTATCCTATTTATATCCACAGGAGTCGGATACTTGGCTTCTTTCACCAGGAACAACAATATGTGAGCATGCGGAAACCCACGCTTCTGAAACTCTATCGTTTACACAACTGACGCATTTTAAAGAAAAATAAATACATATTATAATCGACGGTTTAAGGAGAAACACGGACATATATTAATAAACAACACGTACACCCGACACATGGTAATAGACAAAGGTAATCTTCTACTCACCTGCAACGGCCTACCCGAATACTTGATTCTGGCAAAGATCTTCTATCAGCTCGTCCAACTTCGCCTTAAAAATTCTACAGACGATGCCCGGCCTATCCTCGGTTCTAAGATTATGTGCATCTAAGAAACGAACAATCTCGGTCTAACTTAGGTTGCACGTGAACGTTATGAAAAAATACGGATAACCAAACTCGCGGCATATGGCCATCGCATCTTGATAGTTTTGTATCATGAAGCCGGCTCCATCGGTAAAGCTAGATGGCAATATAATACGCTTGCCCTGAGCAGACGGATCAGCATCACCGCGCATGACAGCATCATCCAAAACCCTGTACATCTCACACTGAAGTTTTTTCTGATTAAATCGAATATACTTTAATCTAGCCGTCTCGACCATGGTGTACGCATCCAAGACAAATTGCTGAAATAATCGTCTGGACGAAAGAATAGTAGAGGGCTCGTCCTCTCTTTCATGAAGCCTGAACGGGCGCTGATATATTTCCATCCCTTCTCAGTTTTCTTCTTTCTTTCCGTAAACGGGATCTTCTCTATGTAACCCTCCTCCCCATAAGGTAACAACAGAGTGTAAAAACTAGAAGGTCTATGTATTTAAAAATAAGGATCAGATTTACGATGTTGTTAATCAATGTTACCAACATCAGTTTATCAACATCGACCAGAGCAGAATATAAATGTGCAGCGGAAAATAAAAATAAGAACACGATTAAACAAATTCAGTTCACAAGTAAAAGTACTTGTGAACTTGGGTGTACAAACCCGAAAACCATATTACTTTCTTTTAAGTTCAATACAAAATATAAAGTAATATATRAAAACTAAATATCAAGAAACTTGATACTAAATACTTGTTGACGGAATGGCAAGATCTTCTTCGTCGGTCACGCAACTTCAAAGATCTTGTTTATCACGATCGTTGGCTCCAAGTAGTACGTCGTGTTCTTTCTTCCTTCCTTTGCCGTGCGTCTTGCGTTGTGCGATCTCTCCTTGAATTTCCCGTGCGTAAAAATCCTTCTCGAAAAGTCGTGAATGTAAGAGTATTGAAGGTGTCCTCTTCTCTTGGCTTTGTCTTGTCTTAAATAGAAGAGTCCCAGAGTCCTAAAATTGGTAGATTCCTAAAACCAAATCCTAAACACAATCTAGGAATAATTAAAGTCTTGTATACAAACTAGGAAACAAATCTAGAGTCCTAATTTTAGTTCTCTAATATATTTTGGGCCTAAGAAAGGCAAATAACTAAATAAGGAATTATTCCCAAGAATAAAATCCTTAACACAGAGGATACTGCAAGGCCAAATACGATCCATTCAGCTCATTTATCCTGCGCATGGAACCACTACGAGATTCAACCACTATGTCCCTATCCCCCAGAGCTGCATCAAACTCACCGACAACCAACATGACAACTTTGTTGCAAGTGGGCGGATTACGTGTACGTTCGTCCCTGTTATTGGTCCTCTTGCCAATAAGACGCACCCGAACATCGGTATGACCACACTCCTTCATTTTATCCTTTGCCATTCTGAACGTCTTCACAAGTTCATTATGGTCATCCAACATTTGCTTCAGCCCGTCGAAAATCTCTTCACGCAGGTTATTAGCCAATCCTACTTGCCTACGTCATAACACAGTAAGCACAAAAGACGTTTCATTAAATATAAGCCATGCTGTAAACAATATCTTTTAACCTTCATAGTTATAAATATTATAATTATAATTATGATTGACGCAACAAACCTCACTGAATTCATCCGGTGGGAAACTTCATGTTCCGTATCATAGACGTAAAGATGTGCAAACTTAGGGGTTCCACCATTTTCTGGCAGTAGACCACCAATCAAGTGGTAGTTCTGACCGTGTATTCTGAAAATGGGAGGACTACCTCCTTTGTTTATATCGTTGTCAATCTTCCCCCCATGGACGTAAAACAGAACATACTGTTATACGATCTAATATTATCCTGAAAGTGTTTGCTTGCACTATTGGTTCCATGCAACAGTTCACGGAGAAATGCAGGTGGCTCCATCAACCGAGGGAGGTCAATGATGCCGCGACTACAACACCCATTGTAGTCTGGATTCGTTGCGTTATTCCAGGACCTCGACCTCTCCTCGTACCAAAACATCGCACCGCAAGACCTACAACGATAGCTCGCATCTCCAATATCCCAATACTCTGCGAATAATTAAATATATCATACTGGAAGACTGATGTTGACAATGATGGTAGTATTTATGGGAGTGATATCAGAAGCACAATAAAACAAACATGTACCCGATGGCAATGTGTTGTTGCTGATCGGTTCATCCGTGAGATCAATTACATTGCTTGAGCTACCGATCCCTCTACCGATATTCTTCTTACGCGCGTACGGTCGTCTATTAATTGGAGCTGGAGCTCAAAATAGAAAAAGCTCTCAGTAACGAATAATTTTAATAAAATCTAATCAAAACACGATTCAAAAATTCATTAGATTACGACTGACCAGAACTGGTAGATGTTTTTTTTCTTTCGGCCATTGGACGATTTGTCTATCTCCATAATTGCAACACCAGGAAGATTTGGATGTACGCTCTTCCTTCTTGTGTAGGGTCTTCTCTTGACCGGGGCTGTAGACGAAACAATTCAAAGCAATAGATCAATTTTAACTACGAGACTTATAAATAAATTCCAAATGTACGTTTTATTTTTGTAGTCTTGAAAATTAATTGACTAGTGCTCAAATTAGACGATATCTGATTGACATGTATCGGATTGTCAATATTCGGGACTAAATTCCTCTTAAAGGTACTATCATCAACAATTATAATGTCGGCTGGATCATCAATTGTGAGGTCAATGAATATTCTTGAATTAGAACCATCACAACCACTGTTTTAATGTTCATTGTGGGATCCAGACAGCCGCCTCGAATGAATAACTACGATTTTCACAAGTCACAAACACTCACGTCAGATTTACCAATTTCACCGTAAATTGTTTTAATTCAACATTGGAGCAGAATTAAAAAATATACCATTAGTGACATCACTAAAGGCTGAGCGTTGAAAATATAAAATTCTATCACCAGTCTTATGTCTTTTCGACTCGATAGTTACATTTTCATTTGATATAGAGGAGCCTATAAGAATTGTTGGATAGCCATTTGTTCCAATAAATAAGATAAGACAAACAATCGGTTTTAGGCCTACATTAACATAACTACATATAAATCGTTGAATCCAATGTGTCCAGATATATACAATCGTGCGAGCAATTTAGCATCAACTCCATTAAATGAGCCGTATTTTCACTTGCGCTCGCGCTTGATAGCACTCTTGAGGTCACGTACAGAAATGTATTCTCAGACACATTCACACTGCCTGTGACAATCATACAGTTAGAGAACAAATTTTAAATATTTAAATAAATAAAATCATAAATTTTGAATAGTAGAGATTTAACAAACAAATCATAAATAAATAAGAAAATGAATAAAAAGATAAAAAGAAGTAAAACTAAATGAATAAAAATGAATAAACCTTGAACTTATAATCTTAAATTTATACATTCCCGAATATAAGTAGAAATTGATTTCCGATATAAAGAAAATAAAATAAAATAATAACCTAACTCTCTAGGTTATCTACATATATATAGAAAATAAAGTCAACAATTAAATAATTAAAAATATTTACATTGAGTTAATACTAACATATCTTTTCAATAAATATCGAAATATATTAATAGATAATAAATAATCAAATCTACAAACAAAACTAAATTAATCTACTTGCAATAGAATTCAAAATTAAATATAAAAATATATACATTAATGCATAATTAATTTAATTCTGACCAAGACAATGGCTAGAATATATTTAAAAATATCATAATATAATTTTAAGATTTATATAAATAAATAAAATAAAATAAAATAAGATTTTAAGCTTTAATTAATTATTCAATACATTTTAAATGATTAAATCCAAACCAAGAATAATTTAATTTGAGTCCAAATTTAAATCCACATAAGCCCAATATTATGATATTATAGTGCAATTAAACTAACATAATATTATAATAAGATATTATTCTAATATCTTTTTTTAGTTCAAAATTAATAAAATGTATACAAATACACAAATACACAAATACACATACATCCTTTATGTATATGCATAAAAAATGAATAAATATATTATTCGAATACCTTATTTCAATTGCAAATTATAAAAAAAAAAAATCATAATAAATATCCAAAATTACTATTCTAATATCTTATATCAATTAAGAATTAATAAATTATATATATACTACACATACACATACATTTTGAGATTAAAAACTGAAACATATATAATAACGCATAATTCTTTTATTTTAAAATCGACCATTAAAATTTATTTAAAAACATCATAATATAATTTTAAATTTCATATAAATTTAAAATAATTAAAATCAATTTAGAAGTATTTTCTTTAGCTTGGATTAATAATTAAGAATAATCAAATCCAACCCAAAAAAATAATTATTTTGAGTCCAAATAAATTCCCAGAAGCCCAATAGTAGAGTCTAATTAGAATTCTTCCTAAGCCCAATATGCAAACCGGATCTGAGCCCATAAACCAACCCACCTAACATCGGACGGTCAGGATTTAATACACTTAATCTAACGGCCATGATTAGACCAGTCGAATTAACCCTAGGTATAAATAGACTAACCCTAAATTTTCGGCCACCCAGCATCATTTCTCCCATCAACCCTAACCCTACAATCGCCGCTCTGCTGAAATTCTCTGCACTCCTCTCCGCCGCTCTGCTTAAACCAAAAC
>BMAC01000012.1:1153162-1172269 GCA_014905375.1 Phtheirospermum japonicum
AAAAAAAAAAAACAATAGGATAAATATAGTTCATAAACGTTATCCGACTTTATTAAGTAATTAAAAATCCAAGAAATATCAGATTCTTAAGTCACATAAATAATAAATAATGTCAAATCATATATTGTTTTCTCATCCAACTTCAAAATAAACCCAAAGTATCAAAATCAACTTCCAAAACTAATCCAACTTCATAATAAACCAAAGTTAAAAAAAACAATAGGATAAATAGTTAATAAACGTTTTAATCCTCATCGTCATGCACAACTCCACCGATTCTTGGTTCATCCTCCTCATCAACCCTTGCGTCACAGCATTCTTCGAAGGAAAGGACTTCCTTACGCACCGATTTCCCATCCTTGGATAGAACCCTAGATGTTTTCGAAGAAGTGGAATCAACCCCATCGCCATCGAACTTCAGCTTCCTCACGGTCGAACTATCTACATCCAGTTCCATGACTTCAACCTTTTTGATGGGAGTAGTAATCTCGTCCTCGGAACAGGCGTCCTGTTCAATTGTTTCAATTTAAAATCAATCAACGCATATAATTTAAAAAACTCTATTTCATATTTGGAACCAAAATATAAATATTCGACTTCCTTACCAGCCCATTGCCGATCTCCTCCCTTTGTATCAAAGTCAGGAAGTCCGACTCCTTCAATAAAATAAAAATATTGGAAACACGAATTATTTTCAATAAAATTCAAATACGTCAAAAATAATTAAATAAATTGAAAGACTATAAAACAATTGAATCCCAAATTTCAAAAATACTCTAACTCACATCCTCTTAGACGGTCCACTGGTTGTATTTGGCTACCAGAGATGGGTCAGTAATCAATCGCACAACAGAATACGCGCTTGATTCATTATGAATCTGACCAAATTGACTTTGACCTTGAATAGAACTGTTTGATCAATGAGATTTAGCAAATCTTCCGGCAGATCTTCGTCGGTGCGATTCTACATTACAAAAGAATACCACATTAAATTTGTTCAAATAACCAAAGGCAAAAGTTATAAAAATTTATATCCCACCTCCAAGAATTCAACCCGAAGGTCGTGGCAAGACCTCCCGATCAATTTCTTAGCCTCCCGATCCCAGCATAGCAGGGATGCGTTAGCCGTGGAGTCCAAAACTTCGATCCTTACTTTGTACCTTCATATGAAGAAAAACTCGATATTAAAAAGTTGTCTAAATGATCAATTAATTTTACAAATCATTCACTTCAGTAAAATAATTTCTCACCTAAAGACTCCCGATGAAATCTGCCTCATACATCCCCCATACTTAAACTCATTCCCATCTTCCTCAAGCTTCCGATGGCACTTCGTGCATGCGTTGTACCACCAATCATCAATAAACGAACTAATGATAGCACAAATCCAAAAAGTACACGACTTGAAAATATTATTATTCTATTAAAAATCTAAACATCAAAAACAAAAAATAAAAATCTAATATCTAATATCTAATAAAAATCTAATAACAACTTAAATAAACAAAAATTGTACCTCCTCAACCGTATACAAATAGTCAACCGGATGGAAGATGACATTGCCGGAGGCAATCTCATCAACTTCACTACGCGATAGCGTTAAACTACCGTGGCTAAAAATCTTTGTTGGATTGGCCGACCCCTTTGAAATTCTAAATTTAAGAAAATACACAGTTGAAAAGATATCAAATAAATGAAACAACATATTTTTATAAAAAACTAATTGAATAAAAGTTAAAAAAAACATACCTGCTTCTAAAGTCTGCAATTTCGGGCACCGAGTCAGAAGTAACCAACTTTGTAACCTCGAATGAATTTGATAGAGTGACGGAATCTATATACATAAAATTACAATCAGTTCAATAGAATTTATAAATTTGAAAATGATCTTATAATTAAGAGAATCTAAAATAACTAAAATAAATAGAATCTGAAAATTAAAAAAATACGACGCTGAAAATCTATATATAGACACACATAATCCAAATTCTAAAATCTATAAAAAAACTGGATTAAAAAAAAAACACAAAGTTTTAAAATAGAAGAATAACACATACCAAAATTAGAAAACATAGTAGTCAAATAATACGAATAATAAAAAACAGATTTTAGATCTAAAAAAAAAATAGATTTTAGAAACAGAACTTAAAAATTGAATTTAAAAACAGAATAATTTGCAAAAATTGAAAAAAATATTAAAGTTATGGTCCGAGTAAACGAAACTGCAATCAGACAAACAAATTTTAAAAACAGAATTTAAAAATAGAATTTAAAAACAGAATAAAATGCTGAAATTGATAAAAATATTAAAGTTACAATTCGAATAAACAAAACTGCAATTAGAATAACAGATTTTAGAAACAGAATAATATGCAGAAATTGAAAAAAATTATTAAAGTTACAATTCGAATAAACAAAACTGCAATCAGAAAAAAAAAATCATGTTATTACCTCTATAGACCTTTGCACTACACATTTGCAAGATCATAACGGGAGTTTCCGTGGAGAGCCCACTCTCGAAAGCTAGAATTTGATCAACATACTCACCCCAAAGGGTACAACTCAAACGACGACCACTATAATACGAAAAAATAACAAAGAATAATTAAACTCCTAAATAAATATAAAACATTCTAAATAATTAACTTATTAAATAATTAATTAGGCAATCTTATAACTAAAAATTACCTCAAGTCTTCGAGAATTATCTCGATCAACCTTGCTCGACGTCCTCCCATCAACTCCTTTTCTTGAGGGTTACGGATTTCGGCCACCTTTCCAATAACATCTACAACATCAAATTCAACACAATTAGAAAAAAGATGTTCGATTTGAATGTGTTTATTACTATTGAAAAAAATTAAAAAACTTACCAGAGAGCATTGTTTCATCAATTTTATTGACGTCGATAAGTGTGGAGAAAGGACGAAAATCAAAAATGTAAATGGGAAAGGAATCCTCTTTCACATCAACCAATATTGTTTTCGCATGGAAAACAATTTTAAATTTAGCCACGGTAGTGCGGAACTTGCCGGTATTGTTCTCCACGTAATTAGTTTCTAATCACATAAACGCGACCCTCAACTATTCGATTTCCAAATAACTTGACGTTGATCTTCTTTATCACTCCAGTAATGCGTCTCCCTATTTTTGAGTTTTTAGAGATTTCTTTTTAATATAATACGTCAATATAATAATATTGAGTAGTTAATTGAACCTATATACATCTATTTATAAAAATAAAATCAGATTCAAATAATTACCTCGAAATCATGGAAAATAGTTTCCATAGACGTTTTTTGTTCTTTGTCATCGAAACCAAATCTCGCAAAAAATCGGACGACTCTAAGATTGAGAGCTTTCTTGTTTGTACGGTCAATTTCTTTCGTCAGTCCGAATAGAGGAGGCATTGTTCCAAAAATCCTAGCTGCCCAAGTTTTGAAAATAGAGAGAAAACAAAGACACATTCGAAAGAGAATGAAATTGATATTTCGCAATTAGTAGAACCCTATATTTATAGGGTGACTTGAGTGAAACCCTAAAAATTTTATATATGGAGTTTCGGTAGTCCGAGAATTAAAATCAGATTTCGTATCCCTCAATTATAGACAATCGATTTGTTTTACATATTTTGGTAGATTTTCTTATTTGATTTTTATAATCATAAAACCATGTTGCTTAATTGCCCTCAAATAAATAATCTGATATCTAAAGAATCTAAAGAATAAATAAATAAAATAAAACTGCCGACTTCTTTAGTTACCTAATCAACTTTAGATTGCTGGAGGCTCAATTTTTTTTTAGGAATTAAATACTATTTGCTTAATTTCCAACATATTAAATATCTTTTATTAAGCTAAAAAATCATATTCAATCTGATATTTTAAAAAAATATGATATAATGTTTGGTTGCCTAATGTACTACGTTTCTTTTATATCAAATCTGTCAATATAAAATTTATTTTGTTGCCTAATTTTATTTTTTAAAATATTAGTTATTGGCTGGTTGAATTTAAAAATAATCGGCATTGTATAATACTAATTCTGATTTATTGTATTTACCTTTTTTAGGATTCTAATTCTGCAAGAGAATCGAATTGAATCAACTACATATTTTACGAATATCATGCGCATGAATGATTCCTGATTAATGCCAAATTCGGTATTTTTGAGCCTGTATTTTAATTTATTTCCTTGCTTTGTTTTTTTTTTTATCATTCTTTATTTGGGGCTTGTAATTAATTAATTTAATTTGTTTTCTTGCTTTGTTTTTTTTTATTTTCTTCTTATTTATTTGGGTCCTGTAACTAATTTATTTAATTTGTTTCCTTGCTTTTTTTTCTTCTAATTTCATCTAGTTAAAATTTTTATTTAATTTTTTTTATTCTTCGAATCTTAGTTAAATACATCAAACAATTTTTGTAACAAACTGGAAATATTAACATATGGTAACAATTGAATATTATTACGGATATGAATTAAAGTCATTAGACCATTTGGTAACAAATAGAAAAATAGAAATTCCATTTCTTAATTTATTGGCATAAAATCAGAAATCGTTGGCTATATACACAAAAATCAGACGTTGCAGTTTTTAAAATGTGCTGAAAAGTCAACAATTGTGGCTGTGATAGTTAAATTAAAAAAAAAAAGTTGAAAAATCAAAAAAAGTGGCTTTGCGCCAAAAAAGTCTCTTTTTGGGGAAAGAAAACAGTTTTGGCGGGAGACAAAACAATTGCCTCATATAGCCAGTACTGTTATTGTATATATATATATATATATATATATTATGGTATTGAATTTATATTTAGGAAAATGAATTTCTAATTTGCATTAAATTGGTTACGATTAATACACTTAATTTTCCCATAATTTTGATATGAGTATATTTGAAAAAAGTGAACTGAATTATTAATTACATATTTCATAATTATTATTTTTAAATATTCAACAAAATTATTTGAATTAATTCATTAAAAGGGTCAATTTATTCAAATAAGATTTTTATTTTATTTGTTTTGGAATTACTATTCAGCATGTAACAAAATACAACTTAAACGATACATCAAGTGTGCTTAAGTTTCGACTAGTTTTTTTTACACCCATGCGATATGGGGTGCAGAAAGTTAAAATATAAAAATGAAAATTATATTAGTATTACTTTTATTATTATTTATTATGTGAAAATATAAATAAATAGAGACAGAGATGAAGAGAAATAACTAAAATACCCACACTACATAAATTATAAATCGAATTCACATTATATACATGAACGTTAAGATTATATGTTACTAAATACATCTTTGTACATTACATTATTTGTCATATTCGATCACGAATCGTCATCATCACAAACTAATATCTTCAAACCCTTTGGATAGATGACGCGACACGGCAACATATAACCGACTATGACTGAACAAGAGATTCTTCATATAAAGGCCGACGTTCGAAAGTGATTGACCCTGACTCTTGTTTATCGTCATCGCATATGAAATCATGAGCAAAAATTGCTTTCGTTAAAACTTGAAAGGTATCATAACGCCAGAAGGCGTTAGACTCATCTGGGGAAGCAACACCTTTTCGCTTGCCTTTGCACTAGTTAGAATTTTGCATTCAAGGACGTGCGTGAAAAGTCTTGTAACAACCAATATCGTCCCGTTACATAATCCCATGGAGTGGTCTATGTTTCTCAATAACATAACAGGAGTCCCCACCTTCAGATTCAATTCGTGATTGGGCACCCCAAAACACTTTATACCATTCAAGAATTCGGGCGTGTGCAAATCACTCAAGAAGTCATTCTCACTGTCTGATTTAAAAAAATAATAATCTCATAATCAAAATTTACAATTACACACAATTCATTCATAAAAATAATGAATAAAGTAAATTAAGTTAATCTATGTGAACGAAATTAAAATAAAATTCTCAAATCTATACATTACCAGATGCATGGTTTTTGTTGAATTTGAAAGTCTATGGTTTTAAAAATAAGTCTCAGTTTTATGATGTTGTTATTCAATGTTAACCAACACTGACTAACAACATCAACCAGAGTTAAAATAAAAATATAAAGCGGAAATAAATTTAAGAACACGGCAAATTTAAATTCAGTTCACAAGTAAAAGTACTTGTGAACTTGGGTGTACAAACCCGAAAACTATATTACTTTCTTGTTTTCGATCAATACAAAAATATAAAGTAATATATGAAAACTAAAGTATCAAAACACATGATACTAAATACTTGTCGCCTAGATTGAAAAGCTCTTCTCCGTTGGTCACGCAACTTCAAAGAACTTGTAGATCTCGAACAATGGCTCCAAGTAGTCTTCGTCTTCTTCCCTTGCCGTGCGTCTTATGTTGCGTCGTGCGTCTTTTTCTTTAGCCATTCCGTACGTAAATAAGTCGTCCCAAGCTTTAGACTTCATCTTGTCTTAAATAGAAAATCCTATAATTCTAAACTTGGTAAATAAGCATACAAGAATCTAGACACAATCTAGGAAAATAAAGTCCTATAAATAAACTAGGAAACACAATCTAGAGTTCCTAATTACTTTGGTGCCTAAGAAAGGCAAATAACAAAATAGGAATTATTTCCAAGAATAAATTCCTCAACAATCTCCCCTTTTACCTTTTTTGGACAAAACACTACGACGCAAAAACTTAAAAATACTAACTCCCCCTAAACAAAACACCCAATGTTGTTAAAAATTCAAACCAACATTACAAACCAACATTGCTCAAAATATCACTTAACAAAACAAAACAGAATAAAGGGACTTATTGACTTCGAACCCTCTTCGAACGACGAGGGGATGTCGAAGTTCCTTCACCCCTTTCCTTTCTCTTCTTCTTCTTCTCCTGCATTCTCTCCAACTTCTTCAAGGCCTTGTTGCGAGAACGAATCCTCTTCCTTCGTTTTTCTCTAGCAAGACTCGCCAAGGCCTCGGCAGCAACCTTATCAGCATTATCAGCACCAACATCCTTATCAGCAGTAATATCTTCCTCATTTGCGTCACCAACACTTTCTCCCCCTTTTTGACCAGAAGGCGAAAAGGCCTCCAAAAGCGAACTACGAAGGGCCTTCAGCTGGGTCATCTGTGCATCAATCCAAGCCACATGCACCTTAATAACCTGCACAGAAATGGGGACCATGTTGGGACCAATGTTGGAGAGCCGGTCCCAACACCACTACCAACATCATCCCGGAAAGGTGCCTGCCAAGGCAAATCAATAACCCTGGCACCCGTAACATGCTGGCCCCTCAACGCAAACCAATCAGCTTCCCCAGTAAGCACATCATCAGGAAGAAGCTCCAAGCCCTGATTCTCAAGCAGGCTGAATATTAAAGAGGGAAAGCACAATGACGCGGCTGGCCTAGTGGTGGAAAACTTTGTAACAATATCAAATACATGCTGCCCAAAAATGTACTTGATTCCCCGTCCAAGCCGGTACAAAAATTGGGCTTGAGGCCGAGTGACACATGTAATATTTTTGGAGGGAACCCAGTTGCAAATGGCCACCTTGTGCAAGATAGAATAGAGAGAAGAAAGCCTAGTGCTCGGCAGCTATTCAAACCAAGTATGCACCATTCCACCCGATAAAAATGAAATAACCTCATCCATATTATCCACAGTAGAATCATCCCGATATGGCTCAGTGCCAAACGATTCATCAATTAAACCAGGGGTAAAACTAAACACTCGACCACGCACAAATACTTTGCCAAAGTTCACAGAGGTTGAATCAACAATAGACGGCAACAAATTTGCATAGAACTCAACAACAATTTCCCTGACAAATGGCATGGCAGTGGAAACCGTGGAATACATACCTTTGTGCTGGAGATAATCAATCAAAATTTGCCTTTCAAACAACTCGACCGGGACTCGGCGCTCTGCAATCAAGTGTCGGGTCCGGTACTCATCAAACAACTCGGCAGCTTCAGCAGTCAGAAACTTCTCCGAAAAAGGTTCCATATCCTCAAGCTCAAGGACTGGAGTAGGAGTATTCGTGGAGGACTGGGAGTTATCAGAGGCATTGGAAGAAGCCGGTGTGGGAGCACGAGAAGCAATCGGAATAGAGGCAGCGCTGGAGGATGAAACAGACGGAGTATGATGTGATGTTGATATGGGGGAACAAACATGAGTAGCAACATCGTCCTCCTCAGCAACTTTCTTTTTCTTCTTGTCCTTTTTGCAGGCATTAAGAATATCACGAAGAGGCACATCAAACGAGGAGTCGGGGGAATACTCAAACAAATCAGTATCAAGCTTGGGTTGATCTGAACTAGCTGAAGACGGAGGAGGAACAGCGGCAGGCGGTTTGGCAGAGCTGGAGACTTCGCCGGTGATAAAATCCAAGATAGTATATGGAGGTGAGGAATACTCAGTCGCAGTGGAACCTGGAGAAACCTTGACTTTCACCGGGCCAGATCGCTTGTCAGGCATTCTCACAAGCTGCTTCCAGTGAGGCGTCTTCTTCGCCGATAGACTAGGAGCTGAAGGCAACGGTGGCACAGCTCCTTCTGCCGGAGCAGGGATGTAATCATCATCATTAGGGTTGGACATCACGGTGACGTCCTCCGCGAGATTCATGTGCTCAATTGGCATATTGCGGCACGGCTCTGCTTTGCTCTTCGGTACAGTGGGCGGCACAATGCCGGGAGGTATGTTCCGCAACCGCCGGGACCTCTTCAAGGTAGGATTCCCCACTCTTCCAAACGTCTCAACAACAAAAGCTAAATCCAGGGAATTATCAACATCAATTTCATTCCCTGGCTGACCTGGGAACACCTGGGCTACAGGAACGGTGTCAATCGCTGACAGAACTGGAACAGCAACGTGAGAGTTGGGCGCCGGCGAGGGTGGTGGCGATGTTGTTACCGGTGGTGGGATGGATGAGGAACCACCACCAATTTATTCGCGTATGTCCAGGCCACCAACCTTAGGAATGGGCGCAGGACCCTGTTCGCCAGAACGGCACACGCCGGCAGGCAGTTCAGGAACTTTCGACGGCGAGGATTGGTCTGACATCTTAAAATTTGCACAAAAATACACAAACCAAATCGAAGCAGATAGAATATTATTGTGGGAGCAGAAGAGTTTAATCGCAGAGGGTAAGATGGAGAGTAATCAAATGGTAAAAAGAGAACCAGTATTTATCGTTAAAAAAATGACCGTTGAAGGAGAGAGAAAATAGAGAACAAAAGGAAACAACCCTAATTTAACCACCAGTGGATTTTTTGGTTTTAAAAACATGGTTTTTATTTCCTTCTAAAATAGCAACACTCCCCCTCAGTTTAAGCTACTTGATCACAATACCAATCTCCTTTTTTTAAAAAAGATTGCACAACTCTTAAAAACAAAATTGGCCAAAATACAAAGCTAAAAGAATTGAACCATCAGCCCAGTAGTATCTATCTTGTGCAATGTTAATTTTCACTCACCAAATTTGCCTCATTATTACTTGTCCAGCCGTCCGATTTTAACTCCACTGAAACACTTAGTTAGCTCAATTCAAAACACAATTAAGAGACGTCAAGGTAGACTAAAACACAAGCAACAGTACGCACAACAAGATGGCATCTTCACAATGTATGAATGTCCTACGGGATGCCTAAAAATCATGACCTAAAAGAATATACAAAAACATATTATGATTTCAGTGACTTGATCCAATGTTGCTTTTTATTACTGATAACATTATAAACCAACATTGCCTTAGGTGAGGTCAATGGAAGCTTACCCCTTAACCCAAGTTAATTCTATGTCAAGATCTCTCAAGAAGGTGAAATTTAAAGATTGGATCAATTTGTATCCATATTTTCTTCATCCTTTTTAGGGAATTGAATATTTAATCTTCATCAATTGCTGTTTAACACCTTTTATTTTCGGACCTGGGAGAAAGCCAGTTTCTGCGGGCAAGCTCCACAATCAGCCAGTTGAAGAGGTTGGTTCTTTTTGCCATCACTTTTATTGCAACACAGGACCTTATCGCACTTTCAATCAAACTCAATGCATTAGGATTATGTATAAAAATAAAGATAAGAATGCATGCAAAAGTATACAGATGTTGTGACTGATGTTGATATTGGGTGTCATAACATCACAAACCAACATTGGTTCAGACAATGCACATACCGAGATCTCTTCTCAAACGAGAGAAGGTCTCGAAATCTAATGCCTTAGTGAAGATGTCAGCAAGCTGATTATCTGTTCCAATATGCTCAAGGCTAACAATCTTCCTCTCAACTAGGTCTCGAATAAAGTGGTACCTTATGTCAGTGTGTTTGATTCGAGAATGCTGGACCGGATTTTTCGAGATGTCAATAGCACTAGAATTGTCACACAGCACAGTCAAGATACTACTGTGCAGGCCATTGTCTTCTATCATTTGGTTCATCCATAGTAATTATGTGCACGCACTTCCAGCTGTAATGTACTCGGCTTCAGCTGTAGAAAGAGAAATACAATTTTGCTTCTTGCTGTACCAAGAGATTAAATTGTTACCCAGACAAAAACATCCCCCAGTAGTACTATTTCTATCTACCACATCCCCGGCCCAATCCGAATCAGTATACCCTACAAGTTCAGTACCAGTCTCTTTTGTATACCACACACCTAGTTCAGTTGTACCAGCAATGTACCTAATAATTCTTTTAACAGCTTTCAAGTGTGACTCCTTTGGATTAGATTGGTATCTAGCACACAAACACACACTATACATAATATCAGGTCTACTTGCTGTCAAATACAATAGACTCCCTATCATGCTTCTGTACATGGTGTTATCAACACCCTTACCAACATCGTCTCTCGACAGCTTCACAGTTTTACCCAGTGGTGTTTTCTTGTGGGTTCCACTTTCTAAACCAAACTTTTTGACTAAGTTCTTAGCATATTTATTCTGGGAAAGAAAGATACCGTCATCAAGCTGTTTGATTTGTAAACCGAGGAAGTACGAGAGATTACCTTCCATGCTCATCTCGAATGTATCGAACATTCGAGTGACAAACTCCTTGACCATCTGCTCGTTAGTGGATCCAAAAATAATATCATCCACATAAATCTGGACGATTAAGATGTGCTTATTGGATTTAAGAAGGAACAGCGTTTTGTCTACTTCCCCTCATCTAAAGTTTAAATAAAGCAGATGTTGAGTTAGCCTTTCATACCAAGCTCTAGGATCTTGTTTTAAACCATAAAGAGCCCTTTTCAGTTTTAAAATAAAATTTGGTTTTTGAGGATACACAAATCCTTTAGGATGCTCAACATACACTTCTTCACTCAAGACTCCATTTAAAAAAGCACTCTTAATGTCCATTGATGCAATGAAATCTTCATATAACAAGCAACAGCAAGTAAAAGCCTTACTGACTCTATGCGGGCAACAGGGCAAATGTCTCATCAAAATCGATTCCTTCAATTTGTGTATACCCTTGCACAACCAGTCGAGCTTTATTCCTTATGATGTTGCCAGCCTCATCAGTCTTGTTCTTGAATATCCACTTTATTCCTGTCACGTGGGAATTTTCTGGACGTGGAACTAAATCCCAAACGTCGTTTTTGGTGAGTTGGTCCAGCTCCTCTTGCATCGCCCTTATCCCGAACTCATCCTTGAGTGCATCCTCCACACGCTTGGGATCTGTTTTAAAAAGGTATAAAGACTCATGAATCTTAGAACAATTAGTAGACAGACATACGTACCTGACCATTTCCTTAAAATTTATATGTCTCCTTCTTGTGCTCCTTTCATCTAAATCTCCAATAATTTGGCCCACGGGGTGGTTTTTCTGGATTCTGGAAGGAATATCCCTCTAATGAAGATCAATGGGATCAGCTGGATCTTCTTCTTCTGAATCAGAATCTGATTCTGCGGCAGCTTGGCTTGATGTTGGTATCCCAGTATCAACATTGGTATCAACATCTCTCAACTCTCTGGTTTCAGGACCTGCATCTCTGTATTCAATACCTGCACTATCATCTGAAGTAGGAGTGACATTTACTTGAGGATTTTGATCATACATCAGATCATTATCCTCTGTAGGTTTGACTCCACTCGTTAGATCATCGAACTTGACATTTACTGGCTCAAACATGCTTCGAGTTCTAAGGTTAAACAACCTATATGCATGACTGTTTTTGGAATAACCCATGAGAATACACTTATCACTCTTTGAGTCCAGTTTAGCTAGGTGATTTCTGTCGTTGAGCACATAGCAAATACATCCAAACACATGAAAATAGCTCAAGTTCGGTTTTTTACCCATCAACAACTCATAGGGAGTAGCACATGACCCTGGTCTAAAATAAGCCCTATTTGTAATATGACATGCAGTGTTCATTGCTTCAGCCCAAAAACGTTTTGCTATGCTATTTGAAATGAGCATAGTTCTAGTCATTTCAGCAAGAGTCCTATTTTTGCGTTCGGCTATGCCATTTTGTTGTGGAGTAATAGGTGAAGAGAATTCATGACTTATCCCCTCCGAAGTGCAGTATTTAGAGAAAGATGCATTTTCAAACTCTTTACCATGATCAGTTCTAATCCTACCAATGTTCACATTGAACCTTACACATAGCTTCTTTGCAAGTTTTTTAAAAGTCTCAAAAGTTTCAGATTTTTCTTTTAGAAATTCTACCCAAGTGAACCTAGAAAAATCATCTACAATAACTAAAACATACCTCTTACCACCAAGGCTCTCGACCTCAAGTGGACCCATGCGATCCATATGAAGGAGTTCAAAGTAAGAAGATGTAGTGAGACTTTGCTGGACTGGATGTGGTACTCTGACCTGCTTTCCTTTCTGGCATGCCTCACAAACAGGAATGATCTTGGTGTTTAGCTTAGGAAGCCCAGTCACTGCTTCTTCTTTGGCCAACCTGTCCATCATCTTGTAGTTGACATGCCCCAGTTTATGATGCCACACCTCAGCATCACTTAGTTGAGATAACTTGCAAAAAGCATCACTGTTGATTTGATAACAATTATCTGAAGTCCTCTGTCCGATAAGGATACATAGACCATTCTCCACATAGACTTCACACTTCTCACGGTTGAATTTGAAACTAAAGCCTCCGTCGCACAGTTGACTTATGCTGATCAAATTTGCAGTAAGTCCTTCTACCAACAACACATTTTCCAAAGTTACGACACCGGGAACATGGAGAGTTCCTTGGCCAAAAATTTGGCCATTTGCACCTCCACCGTACTTTACCTTTCCATCTCTAAATTTGACAATGTTGGAAAGAAGCTTCTCTGACCTAGTCATATGCTTGGAGCATCCGCTATCGAAATACCAGGCTCAAGGAACGTGGGACTTCAGGGAGGTATGGGTCATATTGCACTTGACGTTATTTTTCTTGACCCACACTTGTTTGAACCTGGTGTTGGTATTGATTTTGGTATGACGGGAACCAACATTGGATTTAGCAGCCGCATTAGTTCTCTGAAAGTGTCTTCTCTCACCAATGATTTTCCAGTAGAAAGGCCAAATGTGTCCGGGCTCGCCACAATGATGGCACACGAACTGTCTCCTTCTCTTCTTGTGCCTCTTGGGTGATTTCTTCTCTTGACTTGAGGAATGTAATGGCTGATTCGGTTTATATCCAATTCCATGCTTCGAACTTTCTGGGAAGCTCATCTCTAAGATTTCATCAAGCTTCGCCTTGCCTTTGTTCAGATTTGATATGGTTCCTTGGACCTCTGTCAACTCGGTTTTCATCTTTTCTAATTCAACATCCTTCTTGGTAAGAGATGTTTCCAGACGGACAATTATGTCAAGTTGATCATCCTTTTCTTTGGTCAGTTTTTCTACTTCTTTCATGAGATCCTTGACCTTGAGTACCTGTTTTCCCCAGCTGACAAACAGTTTCTAGTGCTCAACACTTAGCAGCTCGTACTCCTTATGGTAATCAGTAGTTTCAGCATTCAAGCACACGATGTTGGTTTCAAGGATATCAACATGGACGTCATCGTCCCACACAACATGGGTAAATAAGGATGGGACAGGTTCAGTTAACTCGGAATCATTGACATCCTCAGTGAAGTCAGTAGCAACCATGCTTTTCTTCCTAAGGGTATTAGGACATTCATTCTTGTAGTGTCCCCAACCTTTACATTCATGACATTGCACCTCACTGAGTGGTCTCGAGGGGTTAGATGCATTTGGTATTGAAGTAGTGGACTGAGATCTAGGAAGAGTACGTCCAGTAAATTTTGGCGTAGATAGTTGTGGCCTGGTCTTCGTACTTGAACCTCCAAGGCTATTCTTCTTCTTCAAGAAACTATTGAAACGTTGGGTAACAAATGACAATTCATCTTCCTCAAGCGTATTGGATTCCATCTTTTTCAGAATCCTATTGAAATCAAACTCCTCATCATCATCATCATTATCTGGATTAGCGTCGGAGGAGAAAGCTACATTCTTCTCTCTCGAGTTGGAACCAAGGTGTTCCATCTCATATTGCTTAAGGTTTCCAACTAAGGTGTTGAATTCAATCAACATCTTTAGATTCTTCTATGGAAACCACCTTCATATTGTATTTCTTCGTAATAGATCTCAGCAGTTTTCCTACAAGACGAGAGTTAGTTATTGATTCACAGTGACTCTCTGCACTCGTTTGTGACATATGACAATCTCATGGCGTAGTCCATGATCGACTCCTTCTCATTTCTTTGAAAGTGGACATCAACATTCTCAGCCTTGATTTTTTCACGCTCGCAGTTCCTTCACAGACACTTTGGAGTGCGTCCCAAGCATCCTTTGCTGAATCGTAATTCTTGATGACTCGATAGTAACTTGCATCTACATAGCTACACAAGGTATTGATGCATTTGGAATTCCATTTTGCAGCAGCTTCTTTCTCAGGAGTCAAATCTACTTCTTTTTTGGGAAAGGTATCGCTTTCTCCATCAGTAAAACGTGGCTTTTCCCATCCAAGAAGGACGTTTTTTCATACATGTTCGTCAATGCTTTTTAAGTGCCACCGCATCCTCTGTTTCCAGAGAGAATAGTTCTTGGAGTCCCTCATTGTTTGCTTCATTGAGGATCGCGTGTCTTCCTTGGTTCTCATCATTAACGATCCCTTGGTTGTTCCCTTCGTTATGTACTTTATTGATATTAGGATCATTAAGTAGTGGATCTTCATGACGAATGTCGTCCTGGGGGTCTCCAAATTTTTGAGCATCGGTAGGTGGCATTCCATATGGTTGGTAGCGTGGAGGGGTAATATTGTCATTCCCTTGCCCTCGGCCACCATTCGTCCGTCCTCCACCTCTTCCTCCCGGTCCTCGGCCTCCAATAGGTGTAGTATTTGACATGTTGGCCGAATCTGTATCACGATTATTTACATCGGGAGAATGAAACAGTCTTCTTGGTCTACCAACTCGTTCAACGTTGTCTATAAATGGAGAAAGTCCATTTCGAAGTCTATGACGACCATGCATCAACAACACAAAACATCAACGCATCGAGTGGCAAACAAAGAACCTTTATACAAATAGACGGAAAAGAAATTAACACGAACAAATATTATCGAAACCTATTTCATTTCCCCGGCAACGGCGCCAAAATTTTGATTCAAGCTTAACACACCTATTTTTTATAAACAATTTGTCAAAATATTCAAAGCTTGCCCGCAAGAGTATGGGTTCACTTGTAGGTGTGGTAAGATAACTCGTGTCGATCTCTCAAAGACTGATATTCGGAATTTTAAATGTTTGTTTAAGCACAATTTTAACACGAGAACTTGTATAAAGTGGTTTTTGAAAATTATCAACTACGAATTTAAGAAGCAAGAACTAATTATTTTAAACTAATTAAATTATCTTAATTAGTTAACCTAAGCTTGAAACTAAATTATCTAAGAATTATTAATCTAGGATTTTTGAAAAGTAATTTAATTAAATTCTAAATCAATTCACTAGCATGGATCAAATCACTACGAATAAAATTAAGCATATGATTTCTCAAGAACAATGTCAATTCCAAATTCTCAAGCAATTTCATATCATGAACTAAACTAACAATTAATTATCCAAGCATAAGAAATAAATAAACTAAGCATGAACATTCTCATCACCAAGCATGAACGAAATTAAAACGCAGCAACTAAATTAATATTAAAAATGAAATATAAGGTTCAAAGCTTCAGCGATTCAATGTTCAAACGATTCTAAATATCTGACGACTCAAAAGCTCAAAACGAGATCATTAAATCCTAAGAACATAAGTTATCTTAGATTAAAGAAAAAAATAACTAAAGTTCAGAAAACTAATTAATAACTAAAGGTTGCTGAAAGTTCTCTGCGAATCCGGGTTAAGCTTAGTTGGTCTTCGTCGAAATATCGGATCTTGAACGAAAAACGTCGTCTTGTCGCTCGGGATCTTGAATCTTCATTGTAGATTTTGGAAATTCGTCCTAGGGTGTTGAGAATAGGTTTCTCAACCCTAGGATTATTTTTTTGGAAGTTTCCTAAGCTGTAAGTTTACGCCCAAAGTCGGATTATGGGGTCCCTTTTATAGATTTCCCGTGTCTTGGGCCGCAAGCTATCTTAAGTCGGTTCTGGACTCAGTAACGGTAACGTTAGCGGTAAGCAGCTACCTCTAAGTAGCTACTGCCAAGCGCGATTTCAGGGACGTCTCTCTCTTTCTCTTACCTTTTACCATACTTAGTTTAGTTTTTTGTATTATACAATGTGGACATTGTATGGTTTAAGTGTGGGGGGTTTGTCCATAGTTTGGTTAGTAAATTTTTGTATCCTTACTTGTGGTTGATTTGAGTCGTGTGTTGATTGGAACCTTGATTAATTGACGTGGTTAGATGCTTTGGTTAAGATATTTAGACTTTCGTTCGAACAATAGTGTAATTGTGGGGAATGAAGTGTAAATAGTCTATGAAGTGTCTTGTCTCCTGTTCTATTCTTGTTTCATCCAAAGAGTCGAATATTCTTTACTAGCCCCGTTCTTTAATACCCTCTATAAGATTTTATGTATTTTTTATTTTTTATTTTGGAGACGTTAATACTCCATGTGCTGAATCTGAAAAATGCTATTAGTTGCACCTAGCAACGTAAGATCGGAGTCAATGAACTCTCGTTGTTGATTGATGTAAATTATGCTCGTTTAGTACCTTATCTCTATAGGTACTCATAAAAAAAGAAAAAAGAAAGAAAGAAAAAAAAGAAAAAAAAAAGTAAAGTACAAGAAGAGAAATCCTTGTACATGAAGTTCTTGTTTTTGTTTTTCTTAGATTATTTTGTTAAAGAGGTGTATAGATGACTGGGCTAGTCGGGTGATGACTTGGTGATTTGAGCAGGGATAGACTTTATCGAGGCATGGATGGGTGATGTACATGGAGGTCAACTCATTACTTTTAGGTGTTCAGAAGTTAGTATAAATCTCTTATCTCAACGCGTGTCGTCCTTTTAGTTGAGTTTTCAATCGATTTAATGTATTAACTTCTTGAATCATATGAATGCATTAGTGATTAGGTCATCGGGTAATTAGCTTTCTCTTGTCTACGTCTAGATTAGATTTTTCTTGAGGACAAGCAAAAAGCTAAGTGGGGGTAGTTGATTTGTACATATTTGTATGTGATTTTCGTGTGTTTTTACATCGTGTGTTGTGTGCTTTTAGGGTTTTTAGGTTTATCTTTTTGTCGTTTTTCTTCCTTTTGATGTTTTTCGTTTCATTTGGTGTTTAATGTGTTTCTACTTCATTTTATATGAAATAATCTAATTTTGCTTAATTTCTAGTTTCAGCTTCAATACGAAGATGACGAGACGCACGACGTGCTACCGACGCCCGCAGCCAGCGCCACGTCGATGCCGGGAGACGCCCGCGTCGGTCGATGCTAGGTCGACGCGAAGCTGCAGTACCGTCAATCGATGCACATGTAAATGCAAACTTGCAGTCGCGTCGATCCGTGCTCGCGTCGGTCGACACAATGTCTGGTGACGCGAGAACTTTGGTACGCGTCGGTCGACGCACCAGCCCGCGTCGATCGACGCTCAGGCAGTTTGAGCGGTTATTTTTATCAAAACTATATAAACTTGTGGGTTTCTTCATTTCCAGAGTGCTGGAACTTTGGGGGAAGGTCAGAACAATGCAGAGAACCCTCGGTTCTTGCCACCTTTCGATTCATGCAAGATTAGCGTTTTTAGTTCATCGTTTCTTCATTTCTATTTGGTCCGAAGTTGAAGATCGTTTATCAACGCTGAAGTTCGTTGGATTGCTGCTGATGCTTTTCTAGATCATAGGTGTTTCTGAAATTTGTTATTTGCTTTTTGTATTTGTCTTTGGTTATCTTTGAATGTTTATGTTAATTTAGTTCGTATTCCTTTTACCGTTCGATTATATTCATGCTTTGCATTGAAACTATGCTTTGATCATGATAATGTTTTTCGGCTAAGTTTATCGTTCTAGTGCCCAGGGTCATTTAGAACCATCGGGATTGACAACCCTATCGTGGAGATGACTCTGGCGCACTAGAACCCTCGCTTTCATAATCGTTTCAAACCTTTCAATTTTATTGCTCGTAGATGTTAGAAAACCCCAAACCAAATTGGATCGCGTATTTAGTTTAGTTTTTATTTCGTTTCTATGTTCGTAAAATCAAACACCAGAATAGCTTCCGATTAGTCTTCCTTGCGATTCGACTCGAGTCCAACTTACCGCCTACAGCTGCTCCGTTCTCTTGCGGACGATCTTTTTATTTTTTAATAAAAAGTAGGTGTAAAAAGTTTGATTCAGGCATCCGCCCTTAACCAACCCTGGCTTTAAAATTTCACTGACAATCAGGTCAGGAATACCGGGGCATCCGCCCTTAGCCAATCATAGCTTAAAATTTTCACTGAAAATCAGGTCAGGAATATCGGGGCATCCGCCTTTAGCCAATCCTGACTGATCGAAGATTTCTCGACGCTCTAGAAATCGTCTCCGCAATAGTACGGAGTCGACTGTAGGTGCGGTGAGTTGTCCCGAGTCGTGTCTCTCGAGGATGGATGTAATCGGCGTTCGGTTTTCTTTATCGTTCTTATTGTCGGTTTTTGATTAAACTAAATTAACCTAGAAAGCGATAATCATTTTTTCGGTTTA
>BMAC01000012.1:1207611-1255564 GCA_014905375.1 Phtheirospermum japonicum
AAGCCAGGATTGGCTAAGGACGGATGTCCTGAAATTTGCCTGACCTGATTGTCAGTGTAAGCCAGGATTGGCTACGGACGGATGTCCTGAAATTTGCCTGACCTGATTGTCAGTATAAGCCAGGATTGGCTACGGACGGATGTCCTGAAATTTGCCTGACCTGATTGTCAGTATAAGCCAGGATTGGCTAAGGACGGATGTCCTGAAATTTGCCTGACCTGATTGTCAGTATAAGCCAGGATTGGCTACGGACGGATGTCCTGAAATTTGACCTTGTGTATACCGTAAGGTGAGTCTGATTTGACGAGTAGTGTAAGCCAGGATTGGCTAAGGACGGATGTCCTGAAATTTTCCTGACCTGATTGTCAGTGTAAGCCAGGATTGGCTACGGACGGATGTCATGAAATTTGCCTGACCTGATTGTCAGTATAAGCCAGGATGGGTTAAGGATGGATGTCCTGAAATTTTCCTGACCTGAGGGTCAGTGTAAGCCAGGATTAGCTAAGGACGGATGTCCTGAAACTTTCCTGACCTGATTGTCAGTATAAGACAGAAGACTGAGGACGAATGTCTTGAGATGTTCTTGACCTGAATGATGGTTAAGCCAAAACTGGATAAAGACGGTTGTCCTTGACTTTATCCAACATGAAGTATGGGTCCATGGTAACAGGCTTGATCTCCTGATCTGAATGTCAAGAGCCATCTAATTGGCTTATACAGACAGACCTGAATTGACGATCCGCAAGAATGTATGAATGTGTTGGACTGGACTAAAATACAGACCCTTTAGAGGTAAAAATGCTTAATAGTTAACATTATTGTGCATAATTTGAACAACTAAAGATGGATTAACAGAGCACGTATTGAGAAAGAAACTAGAGAAATTCGCACCGGCTACCTACACCTTTTCAAAGAAAAAGGTTGGCGACTTTGATTACAGGAGATTGCAGGGAAAACATTGAAAAAATAATGAAAACTACGATGTTTAGCTATGAGAAGGTCTTCGGTCTGAAGCCAGAACTCGGCGAACTCGCCAGAGTTCACGCTCTGTTTCGTGCAGGCGGCGGCGATATTTGTCAGAGCGATCGGCAAGCATCGGAACTTCGCCGGCGGTGGCAGTCAAGCGACCTACCGATTCGGCCAGGTTCGCCTTCTCCTCTTGAAGTTGGTGGTTAACTTTTCGGAGTTCAACCCACTCTCTTTTGTAGAAACGTTTCTTCTGGCGCTTCCTTTCTAGCAATCGATAGAGATAACTAACTTTCTCCTTGAGCGCGACCAGTTGGTCGGAAAGCTTGAATTTCTCCACGACTAGGGAGATGTTTTTTCTCTTCACCGCATTGAGTTCTTCGATCAGAGGAGAGGAAGATATTTTTCAGATTGATTGATGATGAATAATGAAGACATGAACGTATTTAAAATGAAGACGCGTGTAAAAGGAATCAAGAAGTACTAGGGTTACCAGAAAATCAGGAAACCCTAAAAATCCAAGAGTCGCAACAAGACAAAAAATATTAATTGACATTAAGTAAAATAGTCTGAGTACAAAACACGCATCGGAAAGTGACAGACCAGCCACACAGGCAAAAACATCAGGTCTATCTAAAAATACAGCAGAGGCACGGAAAGCTACGGCTTCGCATCCAGCTCTGCGGCTAGCTGTCCCACTACATCTTCAACCAGGGCGCCGGGGGACGTTCCACCTGGCAACTCACCCAGACCAGCGAAGGTTGGGGAGGGAGAAGAGTCAAGGATAGCTAGGGCAAGATCTTGGCCTGGATGAGATGCAGCAGGAGGAGGAGAGTGGAAGAGAGAAAGGATGTGCTCCGCAAACTCTGTAGCCTTCGCAAGGTGCAAGCGGTCCTGCTCCCGGGCATAAACAAAAGAGGCAGGCTCAGGAGGATTTTTCAGTGGAAGGGCCCGATTAAAGATAGCGCTGGGGTCAGCTACATTGGTTGCACTCCACTTGGCCTGCTCGTCGAGGGCAAAGTTGTAATAGCTCATGGCCTCGGGAAGGAGCAAAGAATAGAGCTCTTTGGATCCTAGGAAAGCCCTCTTGGCCTCCTCTCTAGCCAACTGAATTAACCTTAGGCCCTCTTCGGAGCCTAGGAATTCCATCCTCCACTCTGCCTTAGCTTTGATCAAGGACTCGTCCGCCAAACTACGAGCTTCAGCTAAGGCTTCGTCCCTTGCCTCAGCGCGAGCAGTCTCGATCATCTTCGCCTGCGCTTTGCGCATCTCCTCCGTTTCAGCCCTTGCTTTCTTGAGCTTCTCTCTCAGCTCTCCCAGCTCTTCCAATTGCCTTTTTAGCTGCACTCCTCTCTCCTTGGCAAGAGTCCTGATGCGTTCCATTTTCAGGACGAGCTCCTTGTTCTCCTTAACCACATCAAACTAAATCAGCGATCTAGACATGCGAGTGGCTAGAAGGGCCTTCTTGGAGATAGCCTAAAAAAAAGAGAGAGAAAGAAGGAAATCTTTTAGCATAGAAGCAAATTATATGACGTGGGTACGAGGAACAAAATCTTACCCGGGCTTCATCCTGGCACCATGACTCCAGCAACTGGTGATCCGTCATTCTTTCCAAGTCCGGTTGGTCTGTGGGTAGCATTTGCCGGAGCAGGTATTGTACGGCAGTCTCCCCCGAGCAGTTGGCGATGGAATTAATCGGAGGTGGACCGCTGCGAGTACCAGCAGAAGGGGCATTATGAGCTGAGGAGACCAGAGCACGGCCGCTGGGGGTTGTGCGTGGCCTCTTGGACAGAGGAAGTGTATCTTCCTCTGAGTTGGAAGAAGAGGGTCTGGCAAGAGCAGATCGCGAAGGCAGTGGAGCAGGACTAAGGCTGATTTCTGGAAGGGAGTCCGGCGCAGGATTAGAAGGCCCCACCCCTTGCTCGACAGCCTTGGAAGGTTCACTGGCTTTCCTCTGGGCTGCCTCAATCATCTCGCGCATCATCTTGTCTGAAAGCACCAAAAAAGAGGGTTAAAGATAAAAAATAAGCCAGCAAGACAAACCAGGAAGGAGAAAAACTATACCGATCTCTTTGGTTAAAGGGGCTGTTTCTGACTCATTGTTAAAAGAATCCAAGACAGAGGGAAGGAGAAGGTCAGTCACATGGAGAGGATTCTCATTTAAGGTAGAAATGATTTTCTTTATACGGGAAGACCTGTTGGTTGAGGACAGAGGAGGATATGAGGGTAATCCTTCAATAGGCTTAGGACTAAAACCCCAGTCCTCGCTACAATAAACAAAGAAGAATTTCTTCCTCCAATCCTTGTTGGAAGTAGGGAGTTTAAATAAAAAGTGAACCCCGGGTCGGGCCGTCAAATAAAAACAACCCAGAAAAGAACTTTTCGCTTGGAAAAGCTGGAAGAAGGTATGAGCGGAAGGGTCCAAACCAGCGTAACGCATGGCCAGACTATAACATACCATGATGCGAAAGGAGTTAGGGGTAAATTGAAAAATGGGAATTTGATATATTTTGGCTATTTCCAGCATTAAGGGATGCACGGGAAGATGTAGGTCTGCCTGAAACTGGTCTTGGTAAAAGGTCAACCATCCGGTTGGCAATTGACAGGCCAATATACCTGTCGAAGGGCAATAAGCGTCAAAGGGATCGGAGATTTTATGTTTATGACGAATTTCTTCTACCGTCCTTTTATTCAGGATGGAGGTAATTTTGGGGTGATCGGCGGTGGCCGGAGGGTATTCTAGGCCGCCGGAGGAGGAGGAAAGGGCAGCCACTACCGCGGCCGCCGAGGAAGAGATAGATAGAGAATCGGAGTCCCCCATGGGTGAGTCAGTTAGAAGAGGGGAGGGTAGTATCGCTGCCGTGGGAGTAGCCAGCGGCGAGGAGGTATTATGAGGAGAAACGCTAGAAGACGACGCCATTCTAAAAGAAATTAAAATAAGATCAGGGGCTAAGAGAGGTACCTGGCCTGTGAAAGATTGCCGGAAAAGTTAAACTGAGAAATTTGAGTCGGAGAGGATCACCAGAAATTCCGAAAGAAAAGGGAGGCTTGAGAGATTTAGAGAAGCTGAAAAATGCAAAGTGAGGGTTCAGCGGGAGTAAAAAGAAATAAGATAGAATTCGAAAAACGGGAATCGATAAAGGCGGGATCCTCACATTTAATGTTGGCAGATGAACAGTACCCTAGGCGGCGAGCTAGAACGCTAATCGCTCTAGGATAGGGCTAACGTGGCAGCACTGGAAAAGGCATGAAAATAAAGGCTTTGTGAAATGAACCGGCACCATTAGCACCTGTGATTAGGCTTTGAAGAGGATTTCTTGGGGTCCATGCAAAGCGCGGATAATAGACCTGTAGGTCCTCATTTCAGATGAACACCCCTGGAATACATCAATTCTACCCAAATACCCGTAGGGGGGAGGAGTTGATGGGGCAATAAGTTGGTCAGACCTAATTTGTGGTAGATCTGATTTGGAAGATCTGGAGTAGTACGAAGAAAAAAAAGAGCGGCTTTGCTTGAGTGAGGGTCTGGCCAGACCTGTTGGGAAAATAGGATATCAGGAAAGATGGAAATAGCTCTCCCTTTTTCCTGGGCTGAAGGAGCGCTCTACCGGAAAAGAAAGGAGGAAGACCTGTTTTCCTGACTCTCGATAAGGAGACAAGTGGGACCACTTGTCAGAATTAGTTGCGTAACGGCCCGTGATTCGCGGAATGTGCTCCTAGGATCCTGGCTGGGGTCCCCACTAGGAAAATCTATAAATATCTCAGCTTCAAAGTTGAGAGAGGTATGTCATTTCTCTGGAGCATTCCTACTTTCTTTCTGGAAAACACCTCAAACGCTTACTGACTTAAGCATCGGAGAGGTTTCCACCGGAAAACCACCGGTGGTCCTTTCTAACTCGTTTTTGTGGTGTAGGTTCAGGAAGCTCTCGGGTTTTCAAGTGTTATTCAGGTAGTTCACTTTTGGGCTGAAACACTAGATTACCAACTAAGAGCAACAATTAAACTACTCAAACTTAAGAACTAGGAATCAATAGCAATGAATCTAAAAGCATGAATATAAGAAACTACCATGAAGCAATTGTATCATACGAATCTAAAAACGGAGAATTAAGCATAAATCAAATCGCATAAATAAACTAGATAAATCCAATATCCAAGCATGAAACAATTAAACTAATTCTAGAATGAACTAAAAATTTAACTAAGCAATTAATTAGGAAATTAACTACGGAATTAACTAAGAGTTTAGAATACTTATTGGAACTAGTAAAAGCAATGAATATCTCCATCTATTCCGGAGTTGAACGTTGATCTTGGGCGAAGATTGAATCCCGAATGTGAAATCGAAGCTTCGGACTCATCGTTCTTTGATCTTGGTCTTCAAATCTTGTTATAAGATGTGGAAATATGTTTATTCTAAGCCCAAATACCCTAGGTAGTCGTGTGTCCTCTTAAAAATCCAAAATATGAAGGGTATTTATAGATATAGCATGTCTTGGCGCACAAGAGACCCTAAACACGTAATTCTGGGCAGCCACGTCGACGTCGCGTCGACCGACGCATGCTGGCTCTCGGCGTCGACGATGCCTGTGTGCTCACGTCGACTGGGCGTGTGCGTCGACTGACGCGGTCTTCGATCGATGCAACTGCAAGTTGCGTCAACTTGGCATCGACAGACGGACTCTTGGATCGACGCTTCAGAGAGTTGCGTCAACAGAGCGTCGACCGACGTGGGCAGGGTCCACGTTGACGTAGCTTCAACGCTCGCGTCGATCGACGCTACTGAGAGTATGTCTCATTTTCTCGATTTTTCTGCTACTTGTTCACTGGAAAGCTCGTTCTCCACTTTTGAACATCGAACTTCATCTATTTACGGGCTGAACTCTTCCGGTTATTTAGTTATCAGGTGAAAAACAATGAATAATCACCTATTCTCATCAATTATGATCAAAACACGGTAAAATAAGCTAAAAATATAAAATACATAATTAAGCTTAAATAATCCAACTTATACCAAAAACAAATAGAATAACGAACTAAAAAGCTAATAAAAAAAGGAAAAATCTACGGTAATCAACTACCCCACGCTTAATTGATTTGTTCGTCCTCGAACAAACGATATATTCAAAGTATAACAATAATGAAAATAAATTCATGTAATGAGTCGTGCTATGCTACATACATAATTTTGAAAATATAGGTACAAATCACGCAATGTCAAATGCTCAACCTTTATTACATCGTCGCCTCAAAATCAAAAGCATGCATCCTCTCAAAAGGGAAATATATATATATGGTGTTCGCTCAAAAGCACTCAAGCATTGCTGCATGGGACGTGTATACACTCAAAATCATACAAATACTAGCACAATGAATAAGCACAGAAAATCAATCTCTTTTCAATTGCAAATTAAGTGTGTATTCAAAACTAAGAATCGGAAAAGGTCTTTTTCGGGTTGTAGTGTAAGGCTCTTTGGACGGGTATGGAATATAAGTCGTGTGGCTAACTCACGATCCAACGTGATCAATAACTCACTCAACCTAATCTAATCACAAAGCAATTTTGCTTCACCTCGTTCAAAAATAAAAATACCTCACTAAACACTCATAACGTAGCCTTCAAATTGGGCTATTTCTCAACTCGCAACTCTAAAACCGACTGTAAGCTCAAACCACTTAATCACAATTGAAGCTTATTACATGCTTCTCACAACTCAACTCTTGCCTCTTAAACAATAGGCTTTACGCGAAAATAAACAATAAACTCAAGCCTTAAATTAAGCACGTAGGCAATTACTCAACACGATTCAACAAGACTCACCATCCTTTCTTCTTATTTTTTTTTATTTTATCCCCCTTTTATTCTTTTTTATGGTTTTTTTTATTCATTTGTTCGGATGGTGGTCCAAAATTACAAAAATTCATAACATCATAAATTCCTAATAAAATCTTCCAAAACACTAATAACCAATAAAAATACGAACTCCTACCCATGCTTTTAATGGGTTGTAGGGGTCGACTCAAAAATACTCATGGCTATAGGCATGGATTATTTGGCTATGATTGGCTCATTCGGAATTTATAGTGGCTAAAATATATAGATATGGCCAGAATAGAGTCTTTTTCTGTGCCTTAACCTCATTTTCAAAGTCAACTACACACAGCGGTTTCAAAAAGATATCAAATCAAAACTCATTCAAGTACATGCAATGATGATAATCACTCAGGCTACTCACTGGCTTTTTGCATGAAATTTTTTGAATTGACGCTGTTTTTAAGGTTTTGCGAAATTCATTGCGTCCAAGTACCATTTTACAATATATAAATAATAATTTTGAAAAACTTAATGCACTTATGCACTCTCAAAAGACAAGAACTTCAAATTAAATATAGCTAACTTCGACAGGCAAGCCATACAAACACAATTTAGCACAGGAAATAGCGATCAATCACGTTAAAAGTATGCATTTCAAAATAAAGACATCAAATTGCACTTTCTTTTAAATATAAACCATACTCAACCACCCCCCTCCCTAAAAACTCGGCAATCTCCTGATTGTCATAAATATAAAAGAAAATAAGAGCAAGGGAGATGAAAAAACATCCCTGAAGAATGCGATAGTCGAGTTAACTCCTTATTCCGGCCATATCCGTATATATTAGACACTATAAATTTCGAATGAGCCCCTCATAGGCAAATATCTATTTCCTATAGCCATGAGCATTTACGAGTTAACTCCTACGTCATTAATAGCGTGGGGTAAGAGTTAGTTATTTTTTGTTGGTAATTTGTGTTTTGGAATTATGAACAGGGATTTATGAAAAAGTTGTAATAAGTGTTAAGGATCACCATCCTTCAAAACAATATATATATATATATATATATATATATATATATATAATATATATATATAATATATAATATATATATATATATAGTATGAAAAAAAAAAGAATAAAGAGGATGGTGAATCTTGTTGAGCTGTTGCCTATGCTTATAAAGGCTTGTGCTTAGTATTGTTTATTTTCTTTTGACGCCTAATGTTTAAGAGGCAAGAGTTGAGTTTGAAAGAAGAAGCGTTTCATAAGCTTCTAAATTGTTTAAGTGGTTTGATCAAAAGTCTGTTTTGGGTTTCGAGTGGAGAAACAGCCTAAGTATAAAGACTACGTTATGAGAGTTAAGTTACGTTTCGTTCGAATGAGGTGAAGCACATTGCTTTGTGATTAGAATAGTTTGGTGAGTTATTGATAACGTTAGATCGTGAGTGAAGTTAGCCACAAGACTTATATATTCCATACCCGTCCAAAGAGCCTACATTACAACCCGCAAAGACCTTTTCTGATTCATTGTTAGTTACACACTTAAACGCGATGGAGAAGTTTTTGATTTTCAGTTCTTGTTTATTGTGCATGTATTTTGATGATTTGAGCATAAACACGTCCCTATAAAAATATTCTCGACTGCTTTTGAGCGTACACATATATATTACCCTTTGTGAGGATGCATGATTTTATTTTTGGAGCGACAATGCAATAAGGGTCTAGCTTTTGAGTTTACGTTGCAATTATATATATTTTCAAAACTACATATGTAGCACGACACGACTCTTCGCTTGAGCTGATTTTTATACTTTTTATTCTTTAGAATTATCATTTGTTCGAGGACGAACAAACCAATAAAGTGTGGGGTAGTTGATTAACATGAATTTGTCTTTATTTTTTTAATGTTTTAGTTAGTTTCTGTTATTAATTTCGGTATATGTTGGATAGATTAAGTATATTTTCGTATTTTCGTATCTCCAACTTATTTTACCGTGTTTTGATCATAATTGATGCAATTAGGTGATTATTCTCTGTTTTTCCACATTTATCTAAGTAGCCAAAGAAGCTCGGTGCTGGAAAATTGAAGCTTGCAAACCGCTGTAAGAACTTAGAGACAAAAACGAGTTATTCAGCGAATAGCAATTTTTACCGATTAACGGTAGGGTTAGCGGTAGCTACAACCGCTAAGGCTACCGCTAAACCCTAGCGGCCACTATATCACTATCTCAACCACTAGAGAATTACAAAGAGCTCCAAAAAATGGTTAACGGTGAGCTTAACGGTTCTTTTGACCGTTAGCACACCCGTCAGGGGGCTTCAGAGAGGTGTTAACGGCGAGACTAACGGTTCCCTACTGTTAGCTTGACCGTTAGGAACGGACATAGACTTTCAGCAAGAGGTTAACGGTAGTGTTAACGGTAACCCTTACCGCTAAGCTAACCGTTAACGGGCCCAGGTCGTAAATTAACAAGGAAACTTGTGTTCCAAGTTTTAGAAAACTATATATACCCTTCTATAATTCGTTTAGGGTACAACTCGACACTTTCCTAGGATCCCGAGGCGCAGAGAGAGCTCGTTTCCACCGCCCGTTACTATATATAAGATCGAGATTGAAGATTCGGGATTAAAAGTGCTAAAAGTCCTTCCTTCGTTTGTGATTCATTCTTCGATCGAGATCCTCGTTCTTTCTCAGGAATAGTTGGAGATTTACTACCTTTTCTAGATCTAATAAGTATTCTAAACCTTTTTAATCGCTTTCTAGTTTAGTTTTCCGTTACTTTCAGTTTTTAGATAATTGTTCTTTATTTTCGAATCTTGAACTTTTGATGCTTGATACTTTGGATTTCTTGGATAATATAGTTTGTAATCTTTCAACTTTCAATTTTGTTTCTTTCATTTATGCTTGGTAATTATAGTGATAATTCATTCATGCTATTAAATTGCTCTTTAATTTCAAAAATCATAGTTCATAGCTTTTAGTTAATTAAGCTTTTTAATTCCAGTTGGTTAAATAGTTTAAAGATAATTAATTCAAGTTAATTAGTTTTAATTAATTGCTCTTACTTTTCAATTCTTAGTTTATAAAATCAAAAACAAACAAAAACCCTCAATTATACTTGTTCGTGTGTGACTTGTGATTAAACAAACATCCGAGATTCCAATTGTTTGTTCATTGAGAATCGACTCGATTTAAACTTACCAACCTACAAGCAAACTCGTACTCTTACGAGCGGACTTTAAACGTTTGACAAACATATTTATAAAAGTAGGTACAAAAAGTATGAATCAAATATATTACTTGCATTTGATGTTAGTCATATGGATTGATTTATATATATTCTTAATGAACTCAAAAGAATAAATTTATATTACAAGACCCCCTCTCTCTTTATTATTTACAAGACCCCATCTCTTTAGGAGGAAGTCGGGGGTTTGAATCTCCTTGTGTGCATGTGTTTGTTTGTAGGCCAATTTATAAGACCAATTCATTATTTATTTATTTATTTTTTAAATTTCCACAGGATACTAAAAAAAAAATGGTTGATATTGAGTTTTGGTTTGGTATTTGAGTTTATTAATGAATTTAAAAATTATGCATCTTTTTCCATGATGAGATTGCTTTCTTCTTTTGCATTTCATTGGCCCATCACTTTCTATTGCTAATCGTTAGGGGTGTACAAAATTAGCCCGAATCGAAAATCTGAATCGAACCAGATTGGAAAAACTCGGACCGAATCGGACCGGTGATAATTCGGTCCGGTCTACGATCCATAAAAATGAGGTTTTTCGGGTTCCGGTCCGGTCCAAACCCATAATTTTTCGGTCTGGACCGGAATTGGACTAGTTTTCCAAAAAAAAAAAATCAAAAAATCAAAAAACCGGTCCAAAACCGATTTTGACTGGACCGGACCGGAATCTCCGGTCTCCGGTCCAAGAGTTTCTAAAATTTCGGTCTATCGGTCCGGATCGGGACCGTAAATTCCGGTCCGATCCGATCTCCGGTCCAATTTTTTTAAAATTCCGGTCTAACGGTTTGGACCGGGACCGTAAATTCCAGTTCGAACTGGTTGCACACCCCTACTAATCGTATGCGACTAAAAATCAACGTAGTTGTTATATCACATAGTTCTATGCTTTTGTCGAAAAAAGACAGAAAGTTCACTGCCTCAATAAGCTTAAGGTTCGATCTTTACTTTCAGAAATGATCAACTTTATTTTTTAATATCAAGAATAAAAATAGAAAATGATTGAAATATTTTATTGTGTCAAAGACAATAAATATATAAAAAGAGTTAATAATATATTTTATAAAAAAAATTACGATGGTATGTTAAAAAATATATTTTTAATTATTATTATTTATTTATTCTTAAAACTTCCCGATTGGATGCGCAAAGTTCAAATTTGCTTTATATCTCGACTGCAAAAATTAGTCCGATTTCTAAGAGAATTAATAGTGGTTTATCTCTTTAATCTCCAAGGTCATGGCTGAGAGTTATATTAGGAATATTGTAATTGAATATTCTTTTCCGGATATCACCAAGGTGACGTCATCCAATCGCAACCGTAGCTATATATAGCATGTGTGTGCATCTATTCGACAAACAAACATTCTCATCGAGACGATGGGCGACAGCTTCGCAATTTATCAAAATCTCAATCGCCTATTCGATTTCAGGTCCTCATTTTCTGTTCTTTCTTTTTCCTTCGATTGGTTTAATTCCCAGAACTTCGTTGATTTGCAGCGGTTATTGATCTTTTTTTTTTTTCGCTGTAGCGTAATAATGATGGTCACTTGCATCGCTGAATCGCAGAATGCCGGCTGAATATTCGAGGCGGCGTCAAATTTACCACTGCGGGTTGTATGTATGGCTAACATGTATATTTGTGCATTTGTTTGGCTCGGATTTTATGCTTAAATACATATGTGAACTTTAGCATCATTTTTTTTTCTCAATTGTTAATTCTTGGATTATTAATGAGGTTGTTCACTGTTAATTGTTATCTGAGATAACCTGCTGAGATAAAACCTGCTTTTGTGCAATTGGATTGAATATTGCATTTTTCAACCTCAAACTAGGATTCGACTTTAAGCTGATGTTATGGCCTTCAAATTATTGGGCTGACATTTTATTAGATCATATGAAGATAAATTTGCTGGAAACTAATGATGCATGAGAAAAAAAACATAGAACTACTTGGTGGGACATAGAGATGGGCAAGAGAGGAGACAATAAACCTTATTGACCGCTAATCTCTTGAAAATGTCTTCGCCGTAGCTCTTTAGATACTAAATTTCTCATTATGGTACTCTGGCACAAATCGATATTTGTGCATGACTTTACATTAGATAATGGTCTATTGGCGGAGATTTACGGATTATGCCCGTGAAGTAGTATGTGGCCTAAGAAATCTCATCTTCAAGATGACAGTTCATGATGTTCACCTCTACTATTGTTTTGTCCCTCAAAATAGAGAAAAGATAGAAAGATAACACAGTGATAGAGTCGAGGGATTGAGGAAAGAATAAATAAGAAAATATAATAATATTATTGAATTGGAAAAGAAAAGAATAGCAATTTAACATACGCGAGCCTGTCCCAAGCGCTAGCTCTTCCTCAGGAAGTGAACCTCCTGTCCAAGCAGATATTCTGCCCAATTTTCTATGATCTCTCAATACGTAAAAAGACTGCAACCCTATTACTTAAATAGATAAATAACTCTAACTGTGATCCTAACCCTACGGTCCTATAGCCCACTAATTATTTGAATAAGCTTAATTAAAACATTATTAAATGAAATATAAAAAATCGATCTCTATCAAACAGCATATAGAAAGTATTCTTTATGTTGTTTAATTTTATCGAGTTTTTGTATGCTTAGTAACAAGTAATTAGAAGCGGTAATGCCTGAATGGAAGTCTTGTCTGTATTGTTGGCCACCACTAGAATAACAACAAAATTAAATAACTAAAAAACTTTGGTAGTCTGAATATTATATAATGTTCTATAGCTTAGGGGATTTGAATTTGGTTTTATTTGTTTACCCATGGATTATATGCCTCAAGACATAGGAAAATATAAAGTGAGGTGATCACATATTTTCTACAGAACACTTATAATTTTGTGAACTCTTGCTTCCACCACCCAATTCTCTTTATGTCAAATAAGTTTATTTATATTATTATTATTTTTTAAAATTGGCTTACAAATAAACACACTCACGCACACAAGGGGATCATCTGACCTCAACCCAAAGAGGGGAGGTTGATACGATTTGAGCTAAGCTCTTGTGATTATGTCGGATAAGATTTATGTCATTTGGTTTAATTTAAACACCTGAGATAACCCAAAAATGCTCAGTTAGACAAACACCTTTTTCCTGTTGTACCTGTACCCTTCTAATGATTTAATTCACATAACAGGGCATTTTTCTCTTGGAAATAAATGTAAATAATACGCTGACAAAGTTAATTATACAATCATGGGAACAAAAATTAGGAGACAAAGATACACCATATCTAATCCCTGCAAAAGAAATAAGAAAGAAGGAAAATCGTGCAATCATGTTGCTTGAAAATTTAGTGATAGGACTAAAACAAGCCGCATTAATTGATTAGGGTGAATCATAGTCTGAAAAATTAAGCCATTCATCTATGTTGACATTAGTTGTGTCCGTTTCCGCGTCTGTTGTGTTGCCCCTGAAGTTGTTCCATGACGAACGATTTGATGTCGAGACGCCAAATTCAGTCCGGATATCTCGAGTCAAAGAATTCATATGCCAACTAGGCTGTACCAAACTATTGTTATATAAGTGAGATTCAAGTCTACTGTTGGCCTGATTATAAGCTTGTTGGGACTCGATATGTCTGGTGATTCTTTGATGAAAATCTTCTTGTGATGACATGGACTGAATATTCCGTTCTTGCTGAATTGCCATGTTGTCACCACCATTACTGAAGTGATTTCCAGCATTGACATGCTGATTTATAACTTCTGGGTGGATCAATGATTGTATAGCGTCCAAACAAGTGATCTCATCATCGAAATAATATGATGAGTTCTGTGTAGATACCGCTGTGGGGGGGTTTGTGGGCGGTTGGACCATTGGTAGTGGAGGTTGACATCTTGGGTTGCCATATCTTGAGGATGAGGCTTTTGTTTGCTTGCCACTCCTAGATTTACCCCCAAAGGGGATATTCCTTAAGTTTCCACCAACAGTCCATTGACGTTTGCAAGTCTTGCAATAGTATCGAGGTTGTGTTAGGCTATTGTTGTTGAAGTAACGAAATTTAGTATCTAGAGAGTTACAACGTGGGCATTTGAAAGGGGTTGGTGGTTGGTCTTGTTGATGGGGTTCTCCTCTGGCTTGCTCCATTTTTCTCTCTGTTTTCTCTGTGATTTTCTATTATGTGTTCTCCGTTCTGTGTATTGTAAGCAGGGAGCTTATTCTTTTATACTCAGAAAAGGTAACACTTTTCTGTAAAGTGTTGAAAGTTGCAGTAATTAGATTTGTTGTAATCTCGGGTGTAATAACTGTAAATTTGAATAATAAGATCTCGTGGATGAATAGGGATAAAAAGTCCAACTGACTCGTTTGTTTTACGCAATATAATGGGAAAATGTAATTAAGCGGATGTGGATGCATTAAAAGCACACTGGTGTTGCGGTAATCTGGTTTGACATTACAGATGAGTATGAGAATTAAATTAGTACAATTAGCAAATTTAATTTTCACTTGTGCTGCGTACTTTCCCTTTCATAGAAAGAGCCATATGAATTTAAGTGTCGAAACTTTCACCCCGAGTGCACTTTAACTCATAAAATTTGCTAGCTGTTTTTAATTAATTCCAATGCTCTAGAGAAAATCTTCATACTGACAAACTCATAGATTGAACCCTGCGAATTTAAATGTCAAACGACTTAAACCTCATAAATCATTAATCTTTAGTAATAGCCAACCTCTTGTTATGGTGAAATTGTCTTTTATGTCATTAAAAAGGATCTCAATTTGATTGCTTATTTCACTTATTTTCATATGTTTAACATGCAGTATTTGCAAATATTGCATGTTAAGCATCAGTCAGATTTTAAAGCAACTAAATAGAGATCATATTTTGTTATACAGGTTTTAAATTATCTTGGATATTTTTGGCTACTAATGGTGGCTGAGAGTGTACATGTTGCATAATTATAATGTTTAATGCATAGTTACTGAATAATATTTCGCGTAATGACCCATTTAGGTTGTTTGCATGAGTATGGACTGAAGCAGCACATGAAAGGAAATGAAGTTAGTTTAATGTAAAATGAGATATGTGCTTATATTGCTTTATACATGATCCATCTAACACTTTATATTATAGACCAAGGGGAGAAACATACATACTGATATAATAAGAACAACAGAGGCGGGCAGAAATGCTACTTGCTAAACAGTTTCCTGCAATGCCTCAGTGGCTGATCATTAAGAACCGTAGCTACACTGGTGATCACCTCGTTAATCAGCTCTTTAAAGAGCAGACGCTCAATGTCCAACACCAAAGCTGGAACCTCACAATTGTAATCTACCCAATCATCTTGATACATCATATCTGCAGTTAAGAGTCTTATCATTTCGTCATCCTCATCTTCAAGATTGAACTCTGATATACAGCACACACGGTCCATCTCCAAATATACGTCTTTCAACAGCCCTTGTGGATTTGTCTTTTTGGTTACTGATGTAAATAACTTGCCCGAAGTGACTTTCCGGACCAGTATTTCATCTACCATATCAAAAATAATTTTTCTTTGGTTTTTATTATTCAATTGTATTCCATCACTCTTTCCACCTATTTCCTCTGTTTGCTCAAGGACGTGAAACATATCAGGATTGATCAGATGGCATGAGGAAAGGTGCTGATCAGTTGGTGAGATGAAGCTCGGGTTTTTGAGGAGTCCTGATATAAGTAGTATCTTATTAATGTATCTGTGATCTGGATTGTGGCTTAATACCGCATTGTGATCAACAGCTGTTGAATCAGGTTCAGTCAAGAATGAAAGCTCTTGAACTGAGATTTTCAAGTTTTCTAACTTCTGATTGTGCTTGCAAGCGTGATTGGATCGTGTGCAGTCTGTTAAATGATTTAGATTGTCAAGATGCCATGCTGCTTCATCGGGACTTAGACTCTCATCTGTTATTCAATTTGAGACAAACCAAAGAATACACTAGTCAGATGATGCATTCACAATTCTAGTGTAGACAAGTGAAAACACAAATCGTTTAATTTGTCATTTTGCAGTTTCATTGATGTAATCCCGAAAATGACAAATGAAAGAGTTTATTGATGCTTCTGATATTCTTTTCTTCACTAGTTCTCTTCTTTTTTGATATTGAAACAAATAGATAATAACATTGCAGCAGCGTGTTTTAGCTAAAATATGTTCTTAAATGCCCTAACTAGAAGCCTTAGCTTGCATTAATAAATTGAAAATCAGTATATATACTAATCACGGTTCAATTATATTTCTAACAAAGTATTGCAGAAATTATGCTAAACAAGGAAAACAACTCCCTCGCTATCAATGTGTGAGAATTCTTAAATTCGACATACATTTAAAAGTGCATCATTCTATATCTTGATATATTTGTAATGTATAATGTTCAAATTGATCCTTGTTTTAGTGTTGAAGACAGCAGTTGAAAATTTCTTTATATATAAAACTGAATTAAGAATATGAAAATAATATTTCAAGCATGAATACTTTAGTTTGAAATAGATTGTGATACTCAGAGCACAGAACAATACCTTGAAACTCCGTTGAAATCTTCTTTACTGGAGATGGTGAATCTTCGCAGTAAAATGTATCATCAAGAACTGAGATTGGACTTGGTTGTTCTGACACGGTTACTACAGTTTTTACTGCTGGCATGTGTTCTCTAGTTGTTGACACAGAACTCTGAAGGCATAAAAGTAAACCTGTCAACTAATGAGGAAAATGCTTAAGAAGCACTGTAATTGCATAACATAATATATTCTTACATACCTCTTTTTGTACCAAGCTTGTGACCTCTAATGCTGCCTGTGAGACTAAGCTGCTGTTGCTTTCTGATATTATAGAAGCTGTGTCATTTTGATAGCTTGAGTATCTCGTCTCAATACTAATCTCACTCAACTGGTCATCACTTAACTGCACATCCTTTGCTTTCACTTTGAGTTTTCTGTTCTGCAAACCTTTTTCTACGACTTTCTTAACGCAGCGCTTTTTGACCCGGCCTGAGTCTGATGATGTGGTGGTGGGTTGAGATTGTTCTTCTATTCTGAATAGATTCTGTTGCAATCTTGGACTCACCAATCCGAAACTTCTTCCAGGTGCAGTGCAATTTTCTACCTTCTTTCGTTGAGGTCTATCTAGATGCTGTCTGGGGTCTTTGAGATTATTGTTTTTTGATGTGAGATCTTTTGTTTTTTGCCTGTGAGCTGAATTTTTTTCCACATGATTTTTAGAGTTTGAAACTGGAATTCTGACTTTCTCCATCAGTTTGGCTGGTTTGGTGATATCAATAGATGAACCTGATTTCTTAGGCGTGCGAGGTCCCTCGATGGTCAGAATTTGGTGATAACTCCTATTATGTTTCCACATTGACGAGTTAGACTCTCCCATTGGGTCTTCTAACCGTTCTCTCGTTTTCTGCATTGCTTCGAGTATCTGCTTAAGAGCTCTGAGATCCTTACCCGACTTTTGGAATTGAAGTTCTGTTACCCTCTTCTCGATCTCGCCGTAAACTGAAGGAGATAGACTCCGGTTATTAGTTGGAGCTTTCCTACTCTGTGTAGCCGTTTTTGGTGAACCTTGACTGGGATCTTGTTGCCTCCACGGAGCCGGTTCGGTTGATCTCGAACATGAATTTGGTTTCCTGACAACATTAGCACTTTGAAATCTTGGTGATGGTGAGGCTGGATTGCTTTGAGAAACACGTGGGGAATAAGTAGCTTGATTTTGGGTCCTATTTTCATTTGTGCAAATGGTATCTGGGAAATTTTCAAGACCCATTAGCTTTGCTACAACGCTGGATGTCCTATTGTGGCCGGAATCCTCGTTTTCCATATGCGAGCCCGGTCCGAGAAAATTCAGTCTCGACTCGAGACCCGAACGCTTCATGGAACTTGCTTTACTGTCTAACGACAGTCTCGGGAGTTCTTTATGCTTCGCGGTCTCTCGTGATTCTCTCCCATCGTAAGAGAAACGAGGAAGTGCTAGCCGCTCGTCCTTGGTGTTTTGGTGGGACGTAGCAAGAACTCGAGTTGATCCCTCGGAAATAATGGGTTTTGGTGTTTTGGGTTTGGATTGCAGCGAAGGCCTTGGAGAGTCGATGTGCTTCATTACGGTGCCTCTTTTTTCATCATTAGCTAGGGGTTTGATAGACAAGCCACGGGCTTCTCTGTACATCGAGTCCTTCACGACATCTCGGAGGTCAAGGGATTGTGGTTCTTTCGTGGGTGTGATTGGAAACGGGCTTTCGGGTTTATTTTTTCGTCTGTGTGAAAGTGTTTCTGTTTGAGCTATTCTATTGAAATCGAGCGATGAAAATGTGGATGAACAAGAAGAAGATGAATAGGAGGCTCGGGATGATTCGGTTGATATTCTTGGTTTCTCCTTCTGTGCCTCCAGAGTTTTTTCCTGCAAACGTAAGGGTTTTTAAATAACTCTCTGAAAATTGATTATTTGTGGAGGCAATTATAAAATGAACACACTTTCTGCTTCTTTTTTTTCCCCGAAATAAAAAGGAAGGTATGTTTAGAATTTTACCGTTACAGCTTTCGTTGCGTAGTGTGGGTCCAGTTGGTATAGTGAACCTTGAAAAAACACAAAAATGCAGCCATCTTAGCGTAAAATTGGTGAATTAATGATTATTAATATAATTGTCTTCTTGCATGGATTTTTGGAACTAATTAATATAGATTCTGCATTCTGAAGCAAAATTATGTGAAAGTCTTGATACTTATATAGACTGGCCCTGAAATTGTTAAGTGCCAAACTATATTCTTTTGAAATATATTTTATTTAACATTATGTAATTCCTTTTTCTTATCTTTTTTCTAGTCACATAAACAGGAGGATTTAAAAAAATTTCATGAGAAATATACAGCTTCAGGACTTTTCTAAGTATATTTGCATATCATTCACGCTGCAATTTTAAGAGAAGCATCATAGTTGACACATTTGGAAAACAAAAAATCACATTATCTCACTCGCAACAAAATGACATTCACAAGTCCAAAAGATCTTAATTCAAATATTGGAATATCCATACTAAGCCATAAGAAATATAAACTTGGGAATTTTTCATAACTGCGATTTCAATTCATGAATATCTTGGCTTTAATTTCGGGGGAAAAAAAATCACAGAAATTACCTTGAAGCAGCCTTTTATGGCGGCGGCCGCTCATACGCCGTCCCGTAAGGAAACGGTGACGGTCAAAGATTTGGAAAATGCCGTTCATGCATCCAATCTGTTTTTGCAGATCTCTGTTCTCATCTGTTATTGAAGACATTGTCTTTGCAGACATCCTTATTTCCTTCCTTGAATCCCAAAACGGAGGAAAAATGAAACTCTGTTCTCTGTTCTTGCCTCTTCAATGATTTCTATTGGCTCCAAGACTCTGCAGAATTTGAAGGTAATTTATTATTTATGAAAAAATATTCATTGAAATAGTTTTTTATCCCCAGTATGTTGTCTAGTACTAGTTTGAAGGAAGTATCTTTTTTCTGCCACTGGGAGGATATCAAAAGAAAAAGAAGTCAGGAAAAACAGAGCACTCACTGGGGAGTTGCAAATCATTTGTTTGATTACTTAAATGCCACTGTTCCAAAATGACAGTCGATCTCCACTGTTGGCTGCCTCCAAGATTTAGAAGAAGAAAAAAAAAACTGCAAATGAAAAATGAACAATAGGTGTTTTTAGCTTTTGGGTTCCTCACAGAATAATAAAGAAATAAAGTTTCTTGATTTGCTTTTTCTTTTTCTTTTTTTTTTTTCCTTAATCTCTCCAAGCAAAAAAAGGCTGCTGCTGGATAGTATATGGAGGCTAGAGTTTTTAGAGGGAATCGTAATATTTATAGAAGCAAGCATTATTTTTTAAGAAGAGAAATGTGGGCCAGATCTAGCTAGTGTGAAAATGTGGGGCATAATTTTCACTGGTCAATTTCATGTGGACACTGTATAATGTTTCTGGGGGTGTGGGTCTGGAGCCAGGACCTCTCTAAATGGGGCATGTGGACTGTCATCTAATGGTAATAAGGAAGTGGATTGGTGTACTGGCAACACCCTTTTCAATCTAAACCACTTTTCCAACCAGTATTGTTCCACCCAATCATCTAAAAAGCAACATGATTGATTTTTTTTTTCCGCAAAGAGTTTATTTATTTTGTTTCGCGGGTAGTAAGCTCGTAATCCTGGTGCCTTTCTCGGTGCTGCTATCATTAAATGGCTAAATGAGCCCGGCTGTCCAACCCATGTTGACACCTTCAACACGAATTTTATCCCTTTGCTAGCCAGCTATGCTCAGATGTCTAGAAAGAAGAGTATTTTACCTCTTGATTAATTTATTTTTACTTGGTTGGGGTTTTAGGATTTTCTCATTCTCATACTTTAGTCTAATCATGGAAAAGGAATAAAAAGGCGAAAATACAAATGAAAACAAAAGCAAAAGCAAAAGAACTCACTTATCTGTTAAAATTACAAGTATTGCTTTTATTGAGTTTTATATTTTGATAACAAATATCAGAGTTATCTGTAATTTTGAGAAATATTTGTTTTTTTATAAATAGTGTGATTCATGGTGTTGTATCTATGCTGCAGGTTAAATGTATTCCATAATTCCATTCTTGGGATGTTTTTTTTTTGGTTGAAGAAAAAGAAAAACTACTAAAACATTATTGGGAAGGTAAATTTGGTTGGTTTTGACTTTTGAGGAACCATTTCTTGTTAACAACAAGCAAGGGTGGTGGGATTTACTAATTACGGTCAATTTCTAATGCCACTTATCATTTATGAAATTCAGCATCATCAGCTGGCAGTAATAAATTCTGCTGCAAAATGAATAAATAAATAAAAATTCCAAAGGGGTTGCAATAGTAATTATTGGGTAGTTGAAATTTAATCTGCTGCCTCACATCACTTCTGCTATCATAAAATCGATTAGCAGTTGTCTGTACAATGTTGTTGAAACTCTTGAATGCTTGATATTTTCTAGGGAAATTCATTAGCAGGCAAAAATAAATAAGATTTATATATATGTATATAAATATTATGTCACTCACTCTCTCTGTTTTAAGGCCTATAGTTAGAGCCCTGACTCAATTTCTGAACTTCTGAGGTGTAATTTTTCATATATTATTTAGAATATATTCACAGACCTTCCTTGCAGTTTGGCATCTAGTCTCTGCAAGATCTGTGTCAGTTCAAGCCTTTCAGGTAATAAATGACCAACTTTTTACTTATCATCAAGATGTGGTGTGGACCTATCATTAGGTACACCAATTCATTGTGGAGAAATTTGTGCATGTAAACAGCTACATTATATGTCTAAAAAAAATTATATGCAAAAATTCCTCAAATCCTGTAGAAGGGATTATTGTGTGCGAGATAAACGTACGTACGTATATATACGAGCATTGGTTATCTTAGTTCTACCATGGAAAGACAAATATAATGTGAGAATATAATTAATTTTAGCAGATGGGAAACCATAATTTGTATAAATTACGTGTGATGAATTTATAGCACTTGGTATTATTTTGACATGACAAATAGAAAGGGCTGTAATTAGAATTCAAGGTATTGTTGATAAGGATATAGCTGGTTTTGGTGAGTGTCTGTATAGATTATGGGACATTATATGGTTCCCCACCTCATCAAAACTTGCCAAGAATTGCCTACCTCTTACCCTAACACACTAATTAATGGCTTGTTGGGTTTGTCTTCTTTTTTTATTTCTTATTTGTGAAAATTCACAATCAAGCTGTTAATATACTACGCATTAGGCCGTCGATAAACTGTGGCCTAACGTCTGAGTAGGGTTAGACAAGGTTGAGACAGGATCAAATGAGGCTGAATTGAAAAAATAATAAATTAAATAATAATAATTATTATTATTATGCAAGCGACGATTAGGTGGGAATTTTTAGAACAATTCCAGCTAGGAGGATATGGGAAGAATATTGCTGATACTATTATTTGCAGTGAGTTGGATTTGTTTTCAAAAAGTGCACTCTGGATTATTTAGTAACTCTTAGTATTATTATTATTATTACTTGCTTTTCTTTTTTTTCCTTGAGGGGTCGTAAATGGCCTCAGTTTGCACCTTTGAGTGCTGACAGTGTAAAAGAATTTACCATTACTAGCCCAAAAGAATTCAAGGCAAGTTTACTACAGCTAATAATACTTATGCTTATGTGAACTATACAAAGAATTTCGATAACAAATCCAGCATTGCCATTTAAGAAAGACGCAATAAATGAGTTTTCCCAACGTCACCAAAGAATAAATACCAATATTTTCGTATTGAAGTTAAAATCAATAAGATGATAACTTTTATACGCATGGTAATTACTTAGAATATGAAAAGAAATGGTGTGTATAAACAAAACATCGGGTCGTTATCATATATTTCTTCTATGTGTAATTTCAAGTTATTTGACTTTAGTAGAACAATAATAGAAAAATTGAATGAATTGATGGTTGAGGAGTTGGGATAGAGGTGACAAAAGAGGAGATGCATGATCACGTGGATAAAGTGAAGAGAAGGCATGAGGGTTGCCTCAATTTGTTAAGGCAAAAAACAACTAACCTATCTTAATCAACCCAATACCCAATACTATGTTCCAAGAAAAATCCTACCCCATTTGTCTAACATCATTGCCACATGACCCTTCTCCCCACCAAATCAACCATCAGCATGGCTAATTAATTATTGGCTTCTCTTTTCTTTTGGATACTCGAATTGAGATCAAGTCCTAATAATGTAGTTATAATGGGTTTCAGAGATTAATTAAGGTTACTTGTCAACTTGGAGGGCTTTGTCTTCTGAAAAAAATGGAGTGCCTAGGATATATTGATCAATTGGAATTTAATAATTTGTTATATAAATATGGTCAATTTTTTATCTCTCCCAGTTTAAGAGAGTAAATAAAAAATATAATAACATAAAAGGGTGATTTTTGGCGAAATGAAAATTCCTTTTTGGTAAATATAGTGTTTTAAAATTAGACTTAGAATAATTTCTTTAGAAAAAGAATAGAAAAATATTGTAAATTGTACCACATTAATAAACAGATAGAGGGTGTTTCGGTTTATAAGTTAAGTATTGCTCGCTAATTGGATTTAAGACGAAACTTCACTTAGGTGAGTTCATTTCTTGAGAATATAACCATATAAGAGTAGTATTTTATTTTTATTTCTATTTTGTTACACGGCTATTTTATATGGAGTAGATCTTTCGTGTGATGTTAGACGTATCATATCTTGTAACGAAATTATTTTTTTCTTTTAATACTGTTATTTTTAAGTATAAAGTATACTTTTAAATAAAATAAAATAAAAACGTCACTTTACATAATAATTAAATATTTAATTAAAAATAATCATGTTTTCCTTTAATACTAATTTTACCTCAAAAGTATTACTGTACATTTTAAATATATTTTTTTTATTTTTATTTTTTTGGACATCACTTATCACCTTAAAGGTTAATTTGCATTATCATCAACTTTCCTTCTTTTTTTTTTCTTTTTTTTGAGAAAAATGTCATTCCTAAAAGTGTTAATTTAAATATTAAATAAATTTATAAATATCGTTTTGAAAGTGTCACTCTTGGCCTAAATATATCACTTGCATCTTAAATTATTGAATACTGATTTAATATATATCATTTTATAATCTCTCATGTATATTAATTCATAATCCTCTTATCTTATGTGTCTGCTTTCCACGCTTCATTAGTTTCAAAAAAAATTTTGGTACTTCGGTCACTACAAAAGAACACGACAATGCCGACAGGCGTTACCGACGGAAAGCAACCGGTCGGTAAATGTCCGGTCTTACCGACGACAGATATTAACGACGGCCTACCGATGGATTACACCCCTCGGCAGAGTTGTCCGTCGACAAGTTATCGGGAATTTGGCGGCAAAATTGCCCGCCCATAATGCCGACGAAAAATGTCCGTCGGCAATTTTTTTTAAAAAAATAATCATTTTTTTATTTGCCGACGGAAAGGTAGGCGTCGGCAATATTAAAAAAAAATAATAATAATAATACGATATTTATTTGCTGACGGATAAGTAATCGTATTTTTATTTGCCGATGGACAGGTAGCTTCGGCAACGCCGGATGCATTTACCGACGGATTCTGCCCGTCGGAAACGCCAAGTTTTCTTACCGACGAAAATGGGTCTGTCGGTAAACTTGATAAAACAGAACCGCAGCGGCCAAAACAATTCATTCGCGTTTTGACATTAAAAAAAAAAGGAGAGAAGAGTCGTTCGCCACCGTTCAGGAGAAGAGCCGTCGTCCACCGGAGCACCGTCACAATCACATATTAAGGTAAGTTAGTCTTTTAATTCAAACTTAATATTTTTTTTAATTTAATTCGAATTTAGGAATTAGGTATTGATAAATTTAACTGGAGTTCAATTTAGGAATATAGGCTTGATTTATGCAATTATGAATGATTTTAGTTTTAGAGCCCATTTATGCAATTAGGGTTTATTGTAGGGTTTAATTTATAATTATTTATAAATTGAATTCGATTATACATTGTATAAAACTAGGGCTAATTAGGTCGTTAGTATTCATTTATGCAATTAGTATTTATTTTAGGGTTTAATTTATAATTATTTATAAATTAGGTTTCATTATATAAATTTGAATTAAATTAAGGTTAGCTAGGATTTGATTTGTAATTGGGTTCATTTGTGCAATTATGCAATTATCTTTTAGAGTGTATGTGATGGTGGTTTTTAAATGGCGCGATGATCGGTTTTGTTAATCTATGTTATTATTTTTTGTTATATATACATTATGATTGATGTTGTGATTGGTTGGTGGCCGTCGGTGATGATGTGGTGTACGGCGCCGGCCAAGAGGTTTCGTCCCTTCAATAACGGTTTTCAAAATTATTTTAAAAAATGATGGTGGTTTTAAAAAGTTTTAAATTGTTGGGGATGGTGGTTTTGAAATGCTGTGGAGATTTGTAATGATGTTGTGTTTAAGATATGTTATACTTTGTTGATACTATATACATGTGGTTGATTGGTTGATATTGTTGTTTTTAAATTTGTATGATTAATATAGTAAGAATAATAGTTATTTTCGACTCGTTTAATTCGTTTTAGTATCAAATAGAGAGTTTGATACTAAAGTTTGAATTGTTCCCTTCTAGAATACATACCTTAGACCTGTTTGGGATTTAGTATCAAATAGGGAGTTTGATACTAAATTTCGAATTGTCCCATTTTTGGACAATTCGAGAATGTGGGTGTAGTATGACTATATCTATGTGTTATGTTGACTTTGAAATTGTGATTTTATGCATCTTTCTTTTGTTCTCGGGTGCACTGAAATATATGTGTACTTAGAGAACTAAGGGAAGATGCTGCCGAAATTTTGATGCAACGAAAATGTATATTTTAAGATAATACATACTACTAACATTCTTGAATGGAATAGAAGCCTTACCAATAATTCAAATTACTCTTCTTCCTCGTTATGCTGCTGAAATTCTGCCACCCATATTCTTTTCCTCTCACGAAAGAACGATCGATCACTCTAACTAGTATGACAAATAATTACCACCCTAAATTATAGAATGGATAGTACTGATCGTAGTTGGATGTACAAACAGCGAGGGGATGGTGGATTTATTTTGAATACATTCGTAAAAGGGGTGGAGAGTTTTGCCAAATTTGCACTCACGCATGATTCTACAAAGAGGGATGGTGTTAAGTTGAAATGTCCTTGCAAACAAATTAATTTATTGCATTACGTATGTTTACATTTGTGTAACTAATTACTTATTTTATATTGTCTTAAATATGATTTATTGTAGAGGTCATGTTATTGGGACCGTAGGCTGTATTCTGATGATGCTATGCGTCAAGCTTTTTACGTATCTATGTCTTATACTTAGTATAGCCGTCTTAAATGAGTGGCGGCAGGCGTATGATGCCATGGGAGAGATACCGGCATCTGTCGACGAGCAGACCTGGAGGGCTTGGCAGGAGGCGTGAGCGAGGCCAAAGGAGGTCGAGAGGTCACAGAGGGCTAGCAGGGACAGGATGAGCGAGTCAGAGAGTCCTGGTATTGGGATATCTAAGCATAGAGGCGGGTCTCGGGGGGCAAATCGCATACGAGATAACATCATAAGTTATATATATAAATTTAAAATTTTATAATTCAAGTAATATATATAATATATGATAAAATAATAAATTAATTGTTACAGCGGGAGGAGCGGGTAGGGAACCCAATGCGTACGAGCTTCTACTGAGTCTGCATCAAAGAGGCGACGACTCGTTTACGGACCCCAAATATCAGCGGATAGCTGTAAGTTTATTTAATTTCTAAACTCAAATTAATTTATATATTAACTTTGTTTTTGTCATTATTATGCATGAAAATAATTGACGATTTTGTTTTATCTACCAGGCGGAGGTTCAGAGTACTTTGGAGAGCAGACGTGCTGAATCATAGGAGTTTGGCACGTTTGTCGATCCAAACGATGTCTACCTCTCTGTTTTCAAGCCCAAGAAGAGTCGACAATTTGGGATGGGATCGCTCGCCAAAGAGTTCGATACAGCTCTACCTCTACGTCATCCCAGCAGGTCGATCCTCATTTAGAGCAGCTGCTGACGCAGTTCGAGGAGGCTGAGACGAGGCATCAGGAGGAGTTGCAGAGGATACGCCTGGAGTCTCAGGACGAGTTGCAGAGGATGCGCAAGCCACATGCGCAGTTCGAGATGGGAGCGTATTAGGGCCGCGATGGGAGCACAACCTCCTCCTCCTCCTCCTCCCCCTCCCCCTCATGCTGATTAGATTGTTATCGAGATGTTGGATTATTTTTGTCGAATTCATTTTGAATTATTATTGTCGAATTCATTTGATTCTAATTCGTATTTATATTATTTTATTTATTTTTCATTTGCGTTTTTTAAATATTTGTAAATAGGTGGATGAAACAAAACAGGTTCATTATTCCAATTAATAAAAATAATATTAAAAAAATAAAAATACATTTATTGACGGCTTTCATGTCCGTCGGTAATATTAAACAGTATTTTATTTATTTACTTATTTAATTAATTACCGACAGGCATCATATCCGTCGGCATTATTTATTTATTTAATTGCTCACCGACGGTCGTAAAATCCGTTGGTAAATCCACAAAAAAATTAAGAATCCCAATGGCAGCTTACCGGCGACAAGATAGCGTCAAAAAGCCGACGGACAAAATATCAGTCGGCAATTGAAATTACGGACAAAGGATTCGCCGGCGGTCACTATTCGTCGGTAAGTTGTTACCGACGGATATGGCCGTCGGCGAATCCGGTTTTTTTCGTCGAAGAATGTAAATAAGTTACGAGAATTTATAGTCTACGGAAATCACAATATAATCTTAATATTTACCTAAAAATAACTAACAAAGGTAATCTAAATATTTAAATAAATTTAATTGGGAAAAAATGCCCCACATTGTTCATGATTCAATACATTTCATGTTCAATAGTGGACAACTGATAAAATATGTTAAAATAAATGATACTCCCTCCGTCCCAAAAAGATAGTCCACTATTCCATTTTTGTCCGTCCCACAAAGATAGTCCAGTTACCATATTTAACATATCATTAATTTTTCATTTCCACACATACCCTTAATTAATATTCTTGAAATACTAATTTTCTACCTCGTAAATTGAAAATTGATGATTACAATGCAAAATCTTACTGTTCCAATAACAATTATACTAATTCCAACAATGATTTCTATGATTATTAATTGAAATTAATAAATTCATGAAGGGTATAATTGAAAAATAATAACTAAATTAATGACTTAACTATATAAACTACCAATTTCTTAATCTCTGTAAAACCAACCGTAAGACCATCAAATTGGGACGGAGCGAGTATTAGTTCGAAAAACAGGTAGAATATTAATATTATAATTTAATATCACAAATAATAAGTATTTTAATTTGTGAAATACTTATATTGGTAAGGATCGATAGGAAAAGTAGGTCATCACACGACACACCAGCCTGTCTGAACCCCTAAAACTGAAGTACCCGAAGAGTCGCAGCCCTCAACCAAATGAAAAGGAATGACTTGAGGATATGATGCTCAGGAAGTCAAGCAGCAAGGTACCAACCATCGGAAGGCCTGAGACCGCGCCTGATGTCATCCAAACCTAATATCTACCTAATTTAATAATTTTTATTTTATTATATTTTACCTATTTTAATATTTTTCTATTATTATATTTTGCCTAATTCAATATTTTTCGTTAATTATATATTACTTTCAATATTTGCTTTATCATATTTTTCTCTATTCAATATCTTACTTTTATTCTCCTAATATAAAAATATAATTAAGTCATATTTAATTAGAAAAATATCTATATAAGTTGATCTAATTTATATTTATAGTATATATTGAAATAATTTTATTTTTAGAATTTAAATATTCTATTTAATTAAAATACAAGTTATATAAAATTATTACAAAAAGAAAATAAATTTAAATTTTTTTATCTAATCCTAATATAATACATTGAGAATAACCTTGAAAATATATGTGAGAAATTATTATTACGCCAAAAAAGAAAAATACAAAGGAAAACAAAATAAAAATAAAAAATAAATTATTACATTTAAGAAAATAAATATTAAAAATATTATATGTCTCCTTATCTAATTTTAATATAATGCAACACATATTATATATTTGCATGACAAATTATTTACGCATAAAAATAAAGAAGAAGAAGAAGAAGAAGAAGAAAAAGGGAAAGAATAATAATAATAATATAATATTACATTAGTTTCAAGTTAGATATACGACTTTTTTAATAGAATTATCAGCGCCTTATAAATTTTAATTTTTTATCACATATTCACATGTGACACGGGAGTGTTGTATGTTTTTTATATTTTCAAATTAAATTCTCTACGAGTCTCCCCGTCAAGTTTGGGGTATTTTACTAACTTTTTAACTAATTTCGTGACTCCTGGTAAAAATGATAAATTTTTATTGTGAAACCAGTCTTTCTGTAATTAGAACAAATAATGTTTCAATTTTTGTGTAAAATTACTTATTGTGAAAAACAACTTTCATGTAAATAAAACAAATAATATTGTACCATTTTTAGTATTATTATTTTAATATTTTCTATAAATACTATTTTTTTTTCTTTTCAAAATACTACATAATATGCGAGTACAAGTGATACTTTTTAGTAAAAAGAAAAAAAGATCCACGCCCATTCCATCTTCCCTGAATCATAATTCCGACCCGACGTAAACTCTAAAGTGCGATCCCGGTTAGTTCGGTCGGTCATGGGGTTTCCCTCTGCCAAGAATTGAGAGAGAATATTCCGCTTTTACTCAACACACAGATTCGGATTAATCAAAATAGAACTAGACAGATTCACTCTCAAATTAGAAAGTCTCGAGTACAATTTTAGCCGCATCTATAGCACCCCGAATACGAATAGAGGAGTCAAATTTTAATGAAAAAAAATCATCCGTGACAAACCGGACATACAAGTTTCTGTCTCTTCTATATCTCTTATTTCTTATTTACAATTAATAATAATAATAATAATAATAATAATAATAATAATAATAATAATAATAAAGAGATCCGTACCGAGTGAATCCGTGTTTGCTATAATTCACATTCTTCCCAAAAATAATTACTAAAATAAGAGGAAAGACACATCCATAATAATACCACTAAAAGAATAATTCGAATTCAATCTGCTTGACGAGTTTAAAAGATATGAAATTGATTTGGAAAAAGTCAAGGACAATTCACAAAATCAAGTTGCCAGATCATTTATCAAGTAGTATATGAATTATGAAATCAAAAGTCATCTGTAATACGCACATGCCAACTGGTTGAAACGCTCCCCCGCGTCATACTTTTCTGCACTATGATCCATTGGGATCTGAAAAAACAACCAAGAAATATAAAATAAATCTGCAACCAAACACCTCATAGCTTTGAACTACTAAATCTTGAAATGGCAGATCCACTTTGTGTCAGGTTTTGATACGTACCCTCTGAAAAATTATTGGAACTTGCATAACCACTAGTATTAGGTAATGTTTGGGTTAATGCAGATTCCCAAGATTTTTTTATTTATTTTTTTTAATTTTTTTGTAATTCCTTATTATTTTCTGCTTCTAGGTATAATTTTTTTTAAAAAAAATACAAATAGAAGTACTAATCCTCAAGGGTTGGGGAGTACAAACATGCCATTGATCTAAGTTGACAAATTTTAACTTACTCGAGTTGCACTCGGTTTCTCATCAAGGAATGCATTACCCACCTAATACGATGGACATTGGTACTTTAATTTAGTATTGTTTTTTTATTTACAGATGAAATATGGCGTACTTTGCGTATTGTTCTTCATAATGAACTTACATGCGAAGAACATGATACGATGGCACGTACAATGGTGATGAAAGTTTTGATAGGGGAAGTGAATCAAAGTGATATTAATGGTGATAACTTTCTTACTGTGCGATGTTAATGGTATGCTAAATTTGTAATCGAAATATTATAAAATCTATTATTTTATTATTTATTTTGTTTTTATAAAAATAATAATTAAAATGCTAAACCTTACAATTATTTAAATAGTTAAAACATTACATATATCTAAATACTTAGAAAAATTTAAATAATTAAAAATATTAGACATAGTTAAAACTTAAACACTCAAAGTATAATTAAACTTACAATAAAAATAATTTTAAATATTAGAATCATCATGGATAACCCAAATATGTTCAATCAGATTATTTTGAAGTCTCTGATACAATTCTTTATTTCGAATGCCGGCTCATCGCTCGAGAAATGCACTTAACTCTGCATTTGGCTCTCCAGAAAGAGTAGCAACTGTGGATACAAATTCACCATCTCGAGATGAGAAATCTCGATCATTGATCATATCCTATCGCTCATCCTTCACAATTATGTTATGAAGAAGGATACATACTTGTATGATGTAATCGAAGTCGATTGGGTCCCACATGCGAGATGGACATTTCAAAGTATGCCAACGTGCTTAGAGCATACCGAACTGGGTAAATAATTTCGTGTATTGTTCTTCAATTTAATCATTTTTCCCTTTCATTATATTGCATAAATTCCTAAAAACTGGTATCAAGAGCGAGGTTCGGTCGGAATAAGATAGGTGACGGAAATTCTCTGATTGAGAAATTTGACGGAACAGAATACGAGTTCTAGAAGATGTTGATCGAGGATTACCTATATGGTAAAGATTTATATCAGTTCTTGGGTACGAAACCACAGATGAAAGACAACAAATGGAAGTTGTTGAACAGAAAGGCAATGTATGTGGTGCGCTTGTCGTGGTCCAGGAACATCACGCTCCATACAACCATGATAAAAACTAGGAAGGAGATGTTGGAGAAGTATTCCGAGATGTTCGAGGGTACTGCGTTGCTGGTCAGCATTGAACAAGGTTCACCTGATGCAATGTCTTTGTAACCTAAAGATGTTAGAGGGTACTGCATTACCAGTCATCTCAACAAGTTCAATATGATACAAGATCAATTGAGCTTTGTTGATATTGATCTCAATGATGAAGTTCAAGCCTTAATTTTGATGTCATCTTTACCAGAAGAGTGGAGCGATACGGCTACCGCTGTTAGTGCTTCAGCAATGAAAGAGAAGATGAAGCTTGACAAAGTTAAAGATCTAATTATCTGTGAAGAGATTCGCATAAAAGAATCAGGTATAACTCTAGGGTCATGTTTGAGTACAGAAAAGCAGGGGGAGATCAAAATCAAAGCTAAAGCATAATTCGGGTAGATCGAAATTGAGGGGTAGAAGCAAGCCGAGAAAGGATAAGAGTGAGATCAAGTTCTAGAATTGTATTTGGTCACTACAACAAGTGCAAGGAACCGATAAGGAAGGATAACAATGCAACATCACACGAGATTGTAGACAAACTAATTCTAAGTTTGAGGAGTCCATTGGAATCATGAGTTTTAGATTAAGGAGCATCGTTCCATTCTTGTAGTGGCGTTGAGATCATGGAATGGTATTCTTCGAGCTATCTTGAAGTAGTGAAGAGGATCCTTAGGTACTTGAGATGTACCCCAGAGAGAGCCGTGTGTTTTGAGGGCAAAGGCTTTGAGCTTGCATGATATAATGATGTTGATCTAGCATCAAGTGAACCTGATAGAAGGGGAAGTACTTTCGGGTATGTATTTACTTTAGGTGGCACAACAATCCCTCGGGTCGAGCTTCTAAGTTGCAGAAGAGTGGCTTTGTCTATCAAAGAAGAATAATACGTAGCAATGAAAGAGTCTAGCAATGATAGCATGTATACATATTTCTTTGGGTGAGTTGGAGAGAGAGCATAAGAATATTATTCTCTACAATGATAGTGGAATGCTATTTTCCTGGCTAAAGATTCAACATTTCATTCAAACAAACGCTTTGTTCATAAAGAAGAAGATCTTTCGGCTAGTGAAGACTCGCAGAACTAACAATCCTGGTGATATATTCACTAAGGTTGTGCATTAGAGAAGTTGAAACTATGCATGATTTCAACTGGCCTTGAAACTTGAGAGGAAAACTTGGCGCTACCGACAATTATGGGTTACTGTTGAAAAGATTTAGATATGGTTACATTCGAGATCAGTCTCAAGGTGGGATATTTTTGGGTTGTGGAGCCTAACACTACAAGAAAACTCGTGGATACCGATGGCCATTTCCGTCGGTAACGCCGTTACCGACAGAAACGGTTCGTCGGTAAAAAACTACTAACGAATATTTTTTTTCGTCGGTAAAATAACAACGGACTACCGACGGATCTTGATTAAAAAAATACCGACGGAAAATTTTTCGTCATTAATTAATTTTATTAAAAAAATAAAAATAAAAATTACCGACGGGTTGTAGTCCGTCGGTAAATTAATTTTTTTTAAAAAAAAAACATCTGTATGGGGTGTGCCCTTAATCACAAATAAATCCTCTCATATATCGTTGGGGGTATTCGAACACGTGACCTCTCACGCTCCAAGCCTAACCATGATCGGTTAAGCTATTTCGATTTCTTCTAAGTATTTGACATTATCATATATACATACTTATGTTATATATATAATAAATAATATATTATAATAAGTCTACATATTTAATATGTTTATATATAATAATTATATTATACATATATGCATTATATATTACAAATGTTATATATTATATTATAATTATATATAAATAAATATTATATATTATATTATATTAAAATTATAAATATATTATATACATACATGTTTTATATATATATATATATATATATATTAAATAATAATTAATATTTAATAATATATAGACTACTAAATAATAATATATATTTATAAGAAATATAAAAAAAATAAATAATAATATATATCAATAAGAAAATCGTAAATAATAAATAAAATAAATAAAAATTAAAAAGTTTAATTTACCGACACGGTAATTTTCGTCGATAATTAAGAAATAAAAGTGGGGTTACCTACGAAAATGTCTGTCGGTTATAAAATTAAAAAAATAAAAAAATTAAATAGTATTAAAAAAATAATATTACCGACGGCCATTTCCGTCGGTAAGCCGTCGGTAAATAAAAGAAATAAAACAACATAAATTACTGTCAGACAAATCTATTGACGGGCTACATCCGTCGGCACGCCGTTGGTAATTTTGGCTGTCGGGAAAGTCGTCGGTAATTTCGGACTTTTACCGATGGATTGTAATCCGTCGGTAAATTCCGTCGGCGTTTACGTGTTCTTTTGTAGTGTAAAATATTATTCATCTAAGCCATCGTCTACGACGATCTAACTAGGATTTTCGCGTAAGTTTGTAACTAAAATCTTATTGTTATAAATAACTCGTTGATGTAACTGTAACTCGATCTTAAACTTAAAAATTATAGTATGGAGATTCCGCTTGGTAGCACCCACAGGAGCAATCAGAATTTATCTCCAATAAATTGGGTAAACAATTCCGTGTTGTCATTTTTTAATTTAATCATATTACATAAATTTTTAACACGTCCGTCTTCCTTTCGCGTTAGAGCGGTCCACACGAGTCAGTGCACTTCACCGCCCCCTCGTCCCGGTCCGATGTACATGCCTAGTAGAAAAATAAAGATGGTGAACTTATGAGTAATTCTTAGTTGCAAGTTACAAGAAAACTAAAAAAGATTGTCCTCCGCTTATCTTGAATTAAAGAGGGAGTATAAATAAAATACGTTTGTTAGACAAACGACAAATTAAAGAGGGAGTACAAATAAAATTAAGGGAAATTAGATGGACCAAACAGAAATTAAAAAAAGAGAGAAAAAAAAAACATACCACGATACTCAAATTGTCATGTGGGAAGTAATTAATTAATGTGATTCGGCTGTATTCCCAATTCTTATCCTAGCCAAATTATCGACTTCGATCATATATCTCACTTAATTGCTACTATTTCAGGCATGTCTTCAATTTTGCCATTCCACTTCAACTCCATCACGACAATTGCTTTAATATCTCAATCATGGCACTCAGGAAAAAGGTGCAACCTAATCCCCTTACTTCCTCCACTGTCCGAACGATATTGGTGTTCCATTGCAATCAAACAGTACTGAATAATTCATGTACCATTGGTGCATTTAGATATGTGTGGGGTGCGTTTATTGGCTTTTTGCACTGCCACGCGTGCTTTGCCTCATACCTGTCCTCGCACTCCGAGCAATGTGTGTGTGTGTGTGTGTGTGAGGATATTTTGAAGAAACCCATTTATCAATTCATCAAAATGCGGCCCAAGAAGAAACTTATCAAACAAATTAACGAAAGAACCAATTGCAGAAAAAGTATATTACTCCATAGACAACAAATGAGTGAGGGAATTTACCCGCCACGTGCTCCACACATTTTCTGATTTTCTGTTAGTATAAACAAACTATTATCAAGGTAAAAATGGAAAAACAATTCAACTTGCCTAAACCCATCCAAAAGGTATCTATTGTTTCTAAACGTTGAAGCTGTGTAATTCTATAGTCAGATTTGAGATCAACAACTCGTTTCATCGCCTTCCCGGATCCCAGATCCACGAAAGAAAAATACTAAGAAATACAAAGAGGCAAAAAAAAAAAAAAAAAAAAAAGTTTGTCAAGCTCCAAAAAGCACTAACTCAAAGTAATTAATGAATTGGGAGCATTATCTTCTGATTGGATCGACATAGCTTGTAGAACCCCCGAGTAGAATTCCCAAGACAAGCTAGTTTCGTTTATGGCACTTTGACCAAACGGATGTTGCTCAACGTATTTCTGTACATTTTCCGATGTTAACAATCCTTCCAAATAAACTCGAAGATCGCCTCCTGGGCCTGCAATGAATTTCAGTTTTAATAGTCATGATTTCATCAACAAAGAAAAACTGAATGCTGGACATGAATATTTTTGTGCACAAGTTGATCTGTGAGTGAATGATAAGGAAATAGATGAATGTATTACGTTACCATCGCCTTCGTAAATACAAAAATCTCCCCTCAAAGTATTGTACGTATATGAAATATTAGCAACCTTTCTAATTTGTCCCTAACCATTTGTTTTTACATTACAAACCAAAATAGTTATGATCATATTTAAAACATATGCATCACCGCCGTGTATATGTAATGATCACATTCATAAAAGGAAACAAAATATAATGAAATAATGTTCCAAAATAAAAATGCCAACTGAAAAAATTAGTTCGAAGCCAAAATAGCTATTTTCAAGTCCTCCCATACATATGGTAGAGCAACAACTATTCTGGCATCTGTCAAGAATAAAATGACTAGTTCGAACATACTTCTAATGTTATATACCTTTTTAAATATTTGACAAAAATGTAAATTACATGCAAAAAATAATTAAGCTTATATTTCCATAATAATACTTTTATTGTCCTCTCTTTTTTCTTTTCCCCCTCATATTCAACTTAATCGTATGTTCGTTGCTTCTCTTTTTAAGATGGCAATAAGAAGATAAAGGGATGGCAGTGAGTAGAACATAAAAAAGGATAGAGGGTGTGCAGCAGATGCGAGCAAAAGCAATGGGTAGTCATTTGACAGTGACCTTTTTTTTGTTTAGTTTTAAGGCCAAAATAGTCAAATTTATAATTTGTCCTGCTATTTTTTTTACCTGTTTTGTTTGGGGAAAAGAACAAACTTAGAAGTGTTTTTTCATCACGAAAGATGGAGGAGTGGGATCGATAACTAAGCTATAGTTAAGAAGTTAAAGTATAATTAACCCTAAAAATACCATTAGGCGTTTTTCTTCCAAATGATGCATGAACTTCTCAAAGGTACCATACTACAATCTACTAAATATCTACTTGCTTTTTCCACTCCAAGGCTGGTGTGAGTTAAATGAAATATCAAGACTTGAATCTTTTAATGCGAGAAAGAGTAGTTAATAAACTATTCGTCCTAGAGATCTCCAGCTGTTTAGCAACGTACACTAAGATTGAGCAAAATATCACAGGTGAAATTAATGGCGAAATTATTATTCCAATCACAGTATATATGCTAGCGCTCCATCACATGGGGTCCTTTACTCTAGAAACAGATGAACTATGTAAGTTTATTTGAGCAATAAACGTGAGGTAATGTTTATTTTCGGAACGGATTAACACCACGGGAATATACATATATATATTAGAACAATAATGCACCAAAAATCTTACCCAGCGAATTGTCACTTTTATCCTCATGATGGTACGAGTTGGGAAATATTGCAGTGTGCAACTACAGGGTAATTGGAAACAGACAGTTAGGATAGACTAGGTTGAACAAAGTAAATAACAGACACAATAATGTGAAAATCTTACTGGATTGAGTAATGCCTTGTACGGAGAATCATCCAACAATAATGTGTTTGATTCATTATAATATCCTTTCTCCCAGGGCAAATTAGGATCATCACTTTCCCAAATTTTCCTGAGCTCCTTGCAGACCAAAGGCTTATGATAGTTTTCAAGAGTTTTGTACCCTGTTTGAGTACTATGATCCATATCCTGTTACATTTTAAATTTTAGTATCACAAAATACTAGATTGTTTATGAGAATTAAAATAAAGATATACAAGACCACACTAACTTTTTGTGTCCAGTGGTTAAAACATGTAATACGATGATCACATATCTCTACACCTAAGTCCTTTTTTAAATAACATTATTATTTTGATATGCATCAATATAGTTCACATCATGACTAGATCTGTTGATATGATTGTTGTAGGTTGGATCCTACATCAAACGTGAACTAAATCGTAGTGTCCAGAAAGATAAGTTTGTTCACCATTAATTATGAAAATGTGTGAAAAGGCTTACCCAACAAAACAGCAACTTGTCCTGCAGATCTCCCAATAAATATTCAACAACTCTATCAATAAGTTTCCTGCATTTCAAACACATATTCCGAAGTTAGCATGATAAATCACGAAAAGGATATAAATTCCAAATATAACTAAAATCGTGGAAATTAAATAAAGTGTGGGATAAGCGAGATGCCAGAAGCAGCATAAATCTAAAAAAAATCCTCGAAAGAAACCCAGTTCGAATCATACTTGGATCGCGACGACCATATGCCAACATCAAAATTCTGGAAACAGAACTTCAGAAAATCATCACAGAAGGGCCTCTTGAAAACTACCAAAAAAACACTTGGGTCAGAATTAATTAACTAATTTGACTCTCCTAATACCTGCAATATATAAATATTCAAAAATTGTTTTGAGTAATTATCAAATCTCACCTGCCCGTCCTAATATATGCGCATCTCCCCTATAATCTTTCGGCGCTGGAAAAAATATGTTTGCAAGCAGTCCATTCACATCAAGGACAATAAGCTTTCTCTTACTAGAAGATATTGGTGCTATTTGTGGACAATGCTTAAACAAACATTCCGCTTCTTTCACATCAGGACAAGAAACATGTGTCGTCAACTCAACATCGCAAGTGGACAACACACTCGTGCCCTCGTCAACAACAATTTCACTATTCACCTCGTTCAAACCATTCTCAAACTTCGGACTCTTTACATCCATCTGATCAGGGTCCGAACTACGTAGGTATTCAAAAGAAACAAGCTTCTCTTCCACCTCCATAGGCCTCAAGAAGTCTCCAGGTCTCTCTTCAACTAAATCAGAGCTACATGAAACCTCAGCCACATCTGGTAATAAGACAGCCTCTTCTTTTGCACATAAATCTGAAGAGTTTCCGTTACCTTTCACTAAAACTGATAATGAAGATTCTATTTCTAAAGAGACTTCAGATTCTTGAGTCGTGAGCTCATTTTCAGTGATCCTGCCATTGATACCTCTCCCATGGTCTCCATCCGATAAGTGCAAATTTAACATTTGATCTGTCTGCTCCATTCTTCGGATCGCATCTTTATTTTTTGTCTTTTTCTTGTTCTTTTTATTCCTCTTTCTTTTGACGTTCACATTCACTTCGGCAAGAATTTTTGTTGACTCTGTATCCATCTTCATCTGGTCGTTACTTTGGACTTTGACCTTTTTCTTTGCCTTCTTCTTGGTCTTTTTTTGCCTGATTTTCACTTCTCCGACTCCATTCACCTCAGGAAGTGCGATAGTTAACTCTGCCGCAATTTTAGGGCATTCTGCCAGTGTTTGCCCAGCTAAATCTATATTAAAAATATTCTTTTCCAAATCATTGTTGACTATTATACAATCTCTCGTGTCATTAGAAACTTCCAAATTTCCATCCGTATTATCCTTGATTTGTGGTCCATTTTTCGCCATAGCTTCCTTCTTTGCTAACTGTTTCCTTTTCCTTTTTAAACTTCTCTTAGAACTACCTACAGCAGGATTTTGTGGTACTTCTATATCCATTAAAGCTTATTCGAATCTGCTGGTACGACAAAAGAGCATTTCTGATGAAATCAGCCTTGTATTATTCTCGACTATTATTAGTGAATAGAAGTATGAATTTCCAAATCCACCCAGTATCCGATAAGACCTGAATCATAAGCAATAGAAACCAAAGAACACTTTCATGGGAAGAAAAGAAGAACATAAAGAGATGAGAAAATAACAAAAATAAATAACAGTAAGATCACTTAATAAATAAATAACAGGCATCAACAAAAATGAGACGCAATCATTAAAATCAACACTCGTCAATTCAATTGCACAAGACTCTTTTACATTCATGAGCCGATACCCATAAATATTTTCAAAAACACCAAAAGAACACAATCTTCCAGGATACATTAGAGCAGATTATGACACAATCTTACTTCTGGAAATATTATACAGAAGACAGATCTAACACAGCAATAAATAACCACTTTATAGTTCACACGAAAATAAACTCCCAGCATTTGGAAGGTAACATAGATAACATAGATGACAATCAACCTAAGCAGTTCGTTTTGAAGCAAAAGTATGGCAAAAGGACTATAGCACAAAAAATTCCAGAAGAAAAACTTTACCATCCATTGATGACACTATAAGAAAATGTAATACATCGAAACACCAGTCTAAAGAAGAATCATTTGGAAAGTAACAAAAACGAAAAATTGTTATTATTGGAATTTCTTCTCATTATTATAAATCAAAGAATTCCATGTCTTTTAACCTCCTAGATCAACCAATGTCTAAACATTACCAGATTAATTGCATAATATCCCAAGGAAATTTCATTTCCAAATCAAAATCTCCTTGCACAATAATTAAAACTAATCCTCTCTTTTTTTCCTAAGAAAACAATAATAGATAAACCATATTTAAAATCACTACATCGCCAAAAGAATTCTGGCAGAAAACCAAACTATCAACAAAACGAGACGATCTAATAAATGAGAATGAATCAAAAACAACTTGCTATAAGCATCCATAAATAAATTCAGTATGCACGTAAGCAATTCAAAATAAATCTTACCTAAGCGAAATCCACAAATAACAATTAGGAGCTCTCTGCTCAAGACGAGATTAAAAGGCTTGTGAAATCTCAGATTAACGATTGAATTATTCGCAAGTACATGTATAGATTTGCGAGTAAACACTCACTAACACACCTCCAAAAAACACAGAGAGAGCTTACCTCACCGGTGAAGTTTCGGAAAGAGGAACGCGAACAGATGCCGCAGCGGGTAAGAGTTGATTTTAATTTGTACTGACTCAGGCCCGCGGGCTTTATCCGAACCTACGTGCTACGTGGGCGTGAATATATATCGCGGGATATTGAGTATTGAGTTTTGAGAAGTCGAAAAGTGCTTAGAATTAATTAGGGCTGCAGTTTGATGATCTGAAACGTTCGATGACAGCTTTTCATGTTGTTTTTATTTCAAAAATTTTTTCCTGGCATGCTCAATTTTATAGCACCACTTATCAATGTGTAATTTTATCAACATGTTTTAATTATATGTCACCAATTTTTTTCACTTATAATTTTAAAATGTACATAAGTAATACATAATTAGTACACTTGAATTTTAAATTAAAATAGTAATTAGATTTTCATTGAGAACCTAATATATGTGTGCTTCGAATTTTTCGTTTGACAAATAGAAAATTATGGTGTTTCGATTGTTTGTATGACATCCGAGTATAAATCTACCTAATTTAATATATTTCTTTTATTATATATTGCCTAATTTAATCTTTTCTTTTTATTATATTTAGATACAATATTTATCTTTTATTCAATTCAATATTTTTCTTTATTTTCCTAATATAAAAATATACATAAATTATATATAATTAGTAGAAAAGATCTAAATTATTTATTTTAATTTAAAGAAAAATTACATATGTAATAATTTTAATACAAAAAAAATTTTATTATGATAATAATTAAATAAGTTGTATTTATAATAAAAGTTAAAATAATTTTATTTTGGGATTTAAATATATAATACCGGTACAATGCAACACGTGTTGAGAGTATCTTATCTTTTGAGCTTTTCAAAGTATGTAACTAATAAATATTAATGATTTAATCTAAATATTAAAATATAAATTAATTTAATAATAATAATTAATTAATAGAGATAAGACACGAATTTAGAATGTGACATCTTTTGAATTTTTCTTAGCATGTAACTAAAATTATAATAATTAATAAATAGAAGGCACGGGTAGAATACATCCTTTAGATTTTTTTTATTTACATTTAGAATTTTATAGTTATCATAAATATTTTTTTATATTTATCTTTTTTATAAATTTCATACAGTACATGAGAACTAAATTAGTGAATTCTAAATTAAAGAAAAAAGTAAATTTCCTATGAGCACATCTTATATATCTTATTTTTACGACGGATCAAGTAATACTCCATTTACACTCAAAATTTGGATGCGGCTAGTGCAAAATTTCACTGGTCCATACCAAGTGCTGTGAAAATAACAAATATACCTTTGTAATATGGCAATTCTGGGTGCACCTTTATAGGCACCCTGTAAATCATTCAGTTATATGTGATAATATATAACAGTTATAAGTGATGATATATGCTAGTTATACATCATGATATGTGACAAGAATTTATAGTTTAGGGTTTACTTTTCCATTTTAGGGTTTGGTTTTACATTTTAGGGTTTAGTTTTCCATTTTTAGATTTAATTTTTCATTTTAAGGTTTAGTTTCCCATTTTTTAAATTTAGTTTTTATTTTAGGGTTTCGTTAAAAATCTATCATTCTACAGTTATATGTGATGATATGTATTAGTTATATGTGATGATATGTGTCAGTTATATGTGATGATATGTGGTAGAAATTTAGGATTTAGAGTGTAATATGCAATTTTGAGGTTTACTTTTCCATTTTAGGGTTTAGTTTTCCATTTCTAGGGTTTAATTTTTCGTTTTAGATTTATTTTTTACATTTTTGGGTTTTAGATTTTAAATCTAAAATTTCAATTATTCGTGATAATATGTATTAGTTAGATGTGATGATATGTACCAATTAGATGTGATGATATCCGTCAATTATATGTTATGATAAATTAAAATACTGGGTGCACCTTGCAGGGCGCACCCAGATCCACTAACTCAATATGAATCTGGGCATGTTAATAAATAATCTGAAATTCTGATTTTATTAGTGATTTACTTCTTTCCCACTATCATTTTCCCACCAAATAATAATCCAAAACTAGGCGCATTAGCATTGTAGACCTCAATTACAATTACTTTCCCACTGTAGATAAATAAAATTTATGGCTAATAAAATGATTTACATATGAAAATTCATATATTAAATATCAATTTATATTTTAGGAGTTTATTCAAATTCAAATCTTAAATTAAATAGTTAATTAATTGATATATTTATTATATATATTTTATTGTCCAATTAAATAATGTCAAGTGTCAAAATTTAATGTCTTGGTAATCAAGATCATATCTTGTTGGTTATGGAAGAGAATATCATGTAAATGTTGATACCAAAAAATTGATCAACAAGAGATAAAACTCAACCATTAATACGCAAACAAAATCATGACAAGTGTAAGAGCCAGATGGAAAAAGCAAAAGAAATTCTCGACCCTAATTATATACTTTAGTATTACATCCGTGCGATGCACGGGGGAATAACTTTAAGGTTTAATTTGTCAAATATTTAATATTATTTTTATGTTAATAATATAATAAATAAGTGGTTATAATAATTTAAACAAAAGTAGAATAAGATAAAGATTAAAATAATAAATGTAAGAAATTGAAGAATTAAACATTATACAGAACATGCTTAGCAAAACTATTATTAATTAGAATCTTATAATTTACAAATTATGAAATACTTCCTTGTACACAACATTCGTAGTTTTTTTCCTACGTTTATTTTCATCATCGCAAATCAAGATTTTTAAACCTTTTCGATTGGTGACCCTTGATATTACAACATACAGTTGACCATGATTGAAAACAGGCTTTTTCAAGAAAAGTCCAACGTGGGATAGGGATTGGCCTTGGCTTTTATTAATTGTCATTTCATACGACAGAATAACCGAAAATTGCCTTCGTTGAAACTTAAACGACAACCTAGGATCCAATGGTGTTATGGTCATTCGTGGGATGAGTACTAATTCACCCGCATTACTTCCTTGGAGAATCGTTGCCTCCAAAACATGATCACCCAGTTTCGTAACTACCAATCTAGTTCTATTGCACAAACCAAGTGAATGATCAATATTTCTCAACAACATGATTGAAGTACCAACCTTCAATCGTAGCCCATGATTCGGCAACCCAGAATACTTGATTGTGTTCAAAAACTCAGTTGAATGGACGTCTTGAAAAATGTCAACATTTGCATCTTGCACGCACTATCTGAGCTCAAATATGCCTTACATCCCCCATTCATTCAATGAAGTCATATACTCATTGATTAAATTGACCACATCAAGTGTTGGTGCAAGAATAACTTGGCCCTCCAAATAAATAGAACATTCAGCATTCGTTTCAAATTGCGGATAAGTGTTGGCCACAATTGATGCAATATGGCCACCATCATCTAACAACAATAAATCCTCTGGGATGTCGATTTCAACGATGCCATTATTTGATCCTCCAACCGTCTCATCTCCAATGCTATTTATCCATTGAGAAAACTCTTTCAATTCATTCGAACCAGGCTCTGAGCTGAGATTTTGAAGTCTCATATTCTTTGTCAATATCAGAACCTTACAGTGTCTCCATAAGTGGGAAGAATTTATGACCGCTAGATGCCACATTTAATACAATCCCACCATTAGATCTCACTGCTGCAGAAAGAGTCCTCCAACCAAAAGTTTTTCTAGTTCCTCCATATCCATAAACAAAGAATAAGCCACCCTTTGTTGAAAAAACTTATTTCATGACCTCGTCATACACATGTTTTTGATTTTTATTGAGATTTTTAAATAAATTCGCGTGTTATTCGATGAGGGCATCACGGTCATAGTCCAACTCCTCAGCAATAAATCTATTAAAAGAAGTATTAGAGCCGACTTCAGTTAGAATTGGCATTGGAGGAAAGTCCTTTAAGCTCTTCCCTATGCCCTGCAACAACTTGTCCACTTCCAGTAAAGTAAGGTTTTGAATTTCAACATCGCTCATCTGCAAATCTGTACAAAAAAATAATTAAAAATAATTGTACTCTTACTAATTTATGTGAAAAAATACTTAAAATAACACGATAAAAAATGGATATAATTGAAGTTTATTAATTAATACCTTTGTTATTTTGTTGTTTGTATAAAATGTCATCTGATAAATATTTCCAACATTTTTCCCACACCTTTTCCGGTCGAGATATAGATTTGAACGCAAGTAATGTCATGAATAAAGACCTAACAGAATGTGCAGATCTCCAATAACTTGCTTCTTCGATGCCATCGATATATTCCCTATCATCATCAAGTAGCCCAACTGAGTAGCACACATCACGATATGTATCGTGTTGCTTTCCGTTCACTTTTTTTTAAGTCATCGTGATATTATGCTCCTCGAACAACATTGAGGAGGCACCTAGCATAATAATTATCACCGGAACCTGGAGGTACATAATACAACCGAGCAATTCGCAATCTTTGTTTCCTAGGGGTCCACTCTTTTTTTTGTGTGTTCCAAACAAAATGCTGAGGAAACTCACTATACAATAAATTTTGAGCTTCAGGATATTTCTTGTTAGCCTCAAACCAACCCAAAAACATTGTATGAAGTGCTGACTGACGTTTCATCACATCGTTCAATGAGTCATTATCATTATACAAAACTCTTTGCTCCCCTGGGAGATGAAAACTCAAGCGTATGACGGAAGAATTCTTATACTGAATTTCATACCCAAAGATTCTCCAAGCCGCTTCACATGGAGAAATGTAATGACAATCGTAATACATGTCGATCTCATTAATTTCTGGCTTTTACCCATCATTGTTACCACTCTGGTAAAATGTTTTCGTGACGCTATCATTTCCCTTATTCACGTATTTGAACAAATACTTGATTGATCTAGGCTGATTACACCATTCAACGTTCATGTGTGCTCCATAATTTAGCAACAAATAACGACTGTGTGGCACAACCCACTTATTATCTAGAGGAATACCATTTTTTGTTACCGTCTGAACAGTATTTCTACGTCTGTACACTGGGTAACCATCATAGTCAACAGTAATTGAGTCAACGAACCTCTTCGGATAATGTTTTGAGCGTTTCTCATCCACCATGCGTGATATTCTATCTTTCTAAGAGTACTACCTTGTACGGAGTCTAGGAGAAGATTTTTTCAAATGCCCACATGGCCCATGAATCATCAACTCCGAGACTGCTGCATACTACGTTGGATCTTCCTCTTCATCTGGAATCTCGGCTGAAATGATTCGATCGATACTGCTTGCATTAGGGTATTTATCATCTTTTGATAGAAAAAGAATAATGTGGACATGAGGAAGGCCTCGCTTCTGAAATCAACGGTGTAAATAACTACATAAGATGAAAATTTAAAAAATGAAAACCACACGAATAATAATAAATCGATGATGTATAGAGGTTATTTTGAATAAAAATAATTTTACTAAACATATATAATTTGATATGCTCACCGGAAACTATATTTCCAAATACTTGATTGTCATGTAAATCTCTAATTTAGTCGTCCAACTTCATCTTGAGTATTCTTGAAACTACATCAGGACGATCTTCTGGTTTAAGATTCCTACTCTCGACAAACCGTACAATCTCTGCCATTTTGGATTACACGTGAATGTTATGAACAAATCCGGATATCCAGCCCATCGACAAATTGCCATAGCATCTTGGTAATTCTGAGTCATATAGCGTGCACCATTGGTAAATGTCGCTGGCAGAACAACTCTGTTACCCATGCTGCAACCATTCGTTTCACCGCGTACTACTGCATCAGTAGTTCCATTATACATCTCACTCCGCAACTCTTCTTGATGTGTTCTAACATACCATAATCATGCAGATTCAATCATGGTATATCCATCAACTATGAACTGTTGTGTAAGCCTTTTGCAAGAGAGGATAGTAGGTGACTCAGTCTGTTAGAGTAGAGTGCCCGACGTTCCAATTAGATTGGATTTCATTCTACTTGTATAATGATTTTATTGGAATTATATTAATAAAGGAAACTTTCTTTATCTTATGTTTTCGCTTTTATTATAATTGCACGTATGATAAAGTCCTTAGACCAATTTAAATTATGGGATATGGTTGCGCATACGATGGCAATCATGGAACATGTCTCTAAGGTTTCGGTCTTAAACTTGTTCCAAGTCAATGGACTTTTCGAGGTAGGACATTGAATAGCCAGGTAAGACTTGCGCATATGATGCATGCTTGTAAGACAAGGATGTTGCATTCCATTAACATCAGCGTTGTGACGCGAGTGCATATATGTGGGTGTTTGTTGGAGAACAAGTTCATTGAACATGACCCGATGGGAATTCTTAACTGGAAGATTTGTCTGTCGAATAAGAATTTCTATATTGCAATAGTACATGATTAGTCCTTGACTTGAGGTACGATGGTAGCCTTGTGCATATTGTGCAATACTTAGATTTATCTTTTGATTGCCTGACAATCGTAAAAGGGGTATTTTGGGTATTGTATCGATGTTCATGGAGGTTTGTCTGTAGCCAACATAGAATTCGACACTTGTCTATGGACAAGAGAGTATCCTGTGGATTTTCATAGTTTGTGATTCAAAGACCTTGGACCAGGGCACGATGAATATTGATTCATAAATGAATTACTTAAACTTGAAATGAAATCACAGTTATTAAATCATTTGGGTTTCGAATTATAAATCCATGTCCAAGATTTAATCGGGGAAACTAGTTGTCGAAAGGATCGTACATGTATGGACTTGCATAACTTGACCACTGTGTAAATCATGCCACTTGCTAGATGTTGTCATGTTTTGTAGGTTCTTGAAATTAAAGAGTTAATATCAAGAGAATTAATTAATTGAATTAATTAATATAATAAATTGTTATTTACAAACTTATAAAAGTTATAAGCCTACTGCTAGTGTTAGTCGTGAACCTAAAAGGGTCACACATAATTTTGGTTGTTGACATTTCAAGATTGATAACTGAATGTTGGAATAATTAATTAATTTAGATTAATTAAATGAGATTTTATTTTAATTCAATTGTTGTATTAAATATTTAATTATATATTTGATTATGTAATTAAATCTAATTTGATTAGAAATCTCAATTAAAGGAATATATTAAATTAGTCAATTGGATTGATTGATTTAAATTCATGGGATTAATTAATTAATTGAATTAATTAATTAGTTGGATTCAAAATCCAAGTCCATGTAATTTTCTAATAGGCCCTAATTGTAGAAGCCCACTAGAATGATTGAAAACTTCAAAATAAATATATATATATATATATATATATATATATATATATATATATTTATATATATATATATATATATATATATATATATTTATATTAATTAGTTAATTAAGGTTAGACCTAATCTTAACCTAACTAATATAATATAAATATATATATATAAGATAGAAGATGCAGGCCGCTTTTGAAGTCTGCTCATTCAACAAAAACAAAGCAAAAAAGGTTTTTCTTTTTGACTCTTGAAAAAAGGTGCAGACGGCTTTTTTCAAAACAAAAAAAAAAATTATTCTTTTATATATTTAAGTCTTCAATTGTAAGATGATAATTAATTCATAATTTTCTCATCTACAATAATTAATCTTCAATCAATTGTTGATTGTTGGATTAACAGTTTATTCCTTTAATCAATTTGAAAACGGAACGATTCTACTAGCGAAGAATTTTTTCGGTGTCGCAATCAAAAGGTGGACTCGATTAGAGGGGATAC
>BMAC01000012.1:1261259-1276952 GCA_014905375.1 Phtheirospermum japonicum
ACAGTATTAAATGATTAATACTAATGATTTATCTTTATCTTGATTTATCTATGATTTATAATTAGTCAACCAATATTATTCGGATGGGAATTAGTCAACCTAAAAATATTTAGAAATGGAATTAGCTTAATAATTTTAGGAACCAATTATGATGGGAATTTTAGGGAGAGGATTTGTTATATCTAGGAAACAAAGTTAAGGTAATAATGTGTAATAAGGAGGAATATTTTAATTTGAGTATTATTTAACAATTAATTAGGGATAGCTTAAATCAAAGAATTGGTTATTCGGATGTATCTTGTTATTATGATATGATGTAAATAATTAGGGTATCCATTATTCGGATATATCTTATTATTCGATGTATAGATTATTTATCATCCTCAAATTCTTTTAATTAAGGTATTATTTTATTTAGTATTTAACAATTAATTATAGACAACTTAATGAAAAAAATTACTTATTCTATTTATATATTTATACATAATATAAATTTTATTTATAATATATTTAATATGTTAGTGTGTAATAAGTATACGATTGTATTATTATCTATATAAATTGGCAGAAATTCAATCTAATTGTAGATTAGACTGTATGCAGATATACTTATATTACCAATTATTAATACTCTTCAAATATTTATACGTAGAAACGTATTTAAAAGAGAACAAAGAATCTCAAAAATTATAAAGGAATGACTTCCTTGATTTTAGGAACCGATTTGTTTTGGGTATCAATTTTAGGTATCAATTAATATTAGAAAAAATATTTAGAAATGGAATGACTTCCTTGATTTTAGGGAGCCGATTTGTTATATATAGGAAAAGGGCCAATTATCTGCAAATTGATAATCTATAAATCAGTGATAAAATTACATCTTGTAAAAAAATAATACAATTTATAATTAATAATCCTACCAAGTATTCCAATAAATAGGAGGTATTCCAATTTATATAGATAATAATGCAATCATATTCGATGATACAAATATATTTTTAAGGAATACTTAGTAATCTTTTTTACCAAAGATTATTAAATTACAATCAACCAATTAATTATTTTTGGATGACTTACTTAATTGTAGGAATTAACTAGTATTAGAAAAGATATTTAGTTAATTAATCTTGTGTTCATCAATATATGGATGACCATCAAATATATATTTTTACATATTGTTAAAAGGAAAACCAATTTCTTTTTAGGGTATAGTCGGTCATTTGAAAAGGAAAACTAATTTCTTGCACTCAAATATATATTATCTATCGATTGATAAAATACCACGTTATTAAAATATTAGTTGTATTTTATTTATTATAATAACTGACTATATAGTTATTATTTATTTAAAGGTGGTTTATTGTCTACTAAGGAATGTTTCATTACTGTAAACAAAAACTCTATATAATATATAATATACTCATATATTTATGTATTAAAAACAATAACTATATTTCCTTAAAATGTGTTTTAATGTCTACACTTTTTAATATTTATATATTATTAAAGATACGACCTATTAGATATACTTATTTATAGCTAAAGTTACGAGTACTACATAAATTATAAAAAAAATGTATATGAATGATTTGTATTATAAAATAATCAATTTCAATTAATATTTACTTAATTCAAACAATAATAAGTGTTATTAGTTAAAATAATTGATTTATATATAAATATATTCTGAAATTTTATAATTTTAATTGATTTTCGTATATAGTTCAATATATTAATGTGGACAATAGAAAATTACTTTTTTGATTTTAGCTTGTTATTTATCAACAATAATAATTCTTGATAGTTTGAATTTGTAGTGTTATAGGAAATTTTAAAAACAATAATAATTATTGATTAAATATTTTTTAAACCAATCACAAAATTCCACCAACATCCGACAAATATCTATTTAAGCGACAAATGAAAATAAGCAAAATGCTAACAATAACGATAATGTTTAAGAATAATGTCAATTTTTTTTCTTGCTTGATCACTTTCTTCAACTTCTTCAAAGATGCGTTAGTAGAAAATGCTTCTTCAAGACTGCGTTTGGTCGGGTTCGAATCATCAACATCAATGGAGGAATATGAATCATCCTTCACATTAGTCTTTTCAGGAGAACATGCTTCATCATCATAGAAACTCACATAGTCCTAAGAATAATTAATTGAACTTGGTATATTAATAAAAAAAAAGGTTGATTAGTTAATTATGTAACTAAGAAGATGCTTCATCATCATCCAAACTCATACAGTACTAAAAATAATCTAACTATGTATATTAATAATAATAAAAAAAAAGTTTATTGAACTTGTTTGAGTACTAAAATATATATTACCTTATCGCAAACTGATTCACTTAGATGCGTCTTCGAAATCTGATCAGAGTTCTGTAAAAAAATGTATTTGTTATATATGAATATCAACTTATAAATGAGTTAAAGAGCATTTGATTAAAACTTCAATCATGCCTGACTGTCACTTCGATGAAGATTTTTTCGAATCTCGCAATCAACTCTAAATCGAGAGAAAGTTTGGTTACGATAAAAGTAGGTTTCCATGCTTTGCTTCCATTCATCTTGCACTGGACTTTGAATAGAACTTTTTTATCAACTAAATCACCAATGTTGCGAGGGACAACATCAAGATTGGAATCCTACAAAAATGAGGAATTATTCATAAATATATAGATAGTTTTAAATCATTCAAAAAATTAACTAATGTCAATTGATGAAAGTGTATACCTTTTTTTCTTCATATCATCTGCCTTCTTACCAATCAAATCACAACTATCCTTATCCCAACAAAGAAAGTTAGTGTTTTCAGTTTTGTCCATCACCAGCAAATCCAACTTATATCTATAAGAAATAGTAAAATTAAAAAAATATAATATGGTTCAATGTTACATTTGTATGTTAGGATGTACGAATGATACCTATATGTTCCATTACCTTCTGGATTATTTTTGCAATTGTAACATTTGAATTTGTCATTCTCTTTCTTCAGGAAATGAAAACATTTGGAACATGCGTAGTACCAACAGTTAGACTCATTCTCAACTTCAACAATCAAACAACTTGTCCAATAAAATCCATCCTATTAAACCAAGAAATATGGGAGTGTTGAGACAATTTGTTTAGTTATAATAAATCTTACATTTCTAAAAAAAATTATATTTCACGTGTTTATTACCTCATTAGTGTCCAAAAGCTGTTGAATTGTTTTCGAAACCACCGATCTAGTCATGAGATCATTTGCAATTGAGCATTGTGATCTTTCCGATATTATACTAATAGTGATCGATTCAACTTTTTTCTTGGATAAACTACAAAAATATTCAAAATTATTACTCTATAAAGTCTTTTTTGAAATATAAACATTTATATAGAAATAGATTGCTATCTTTCAGTACCTTTCTATATATTTTCGTATTTGAGGGTCGTCTCCATTGACAATCACTCGAGTTAGATTGTAAATATTTTGGCATTGCTTATCCCCTGTTATTTGATAAAAGAAAATTATAATCATTGCATTAAGAAATTATATACCTGTTATATTTTAATTATTTCAAACCTTTATATTCCTTCACTCGAGCAAACTGTATAACAACAATAATTGGAGAAGTAAAGTCAACTGGAATTTGTGGAGAAACTTCATCAGCATATTCAGCCCAAAACGTACATGAAATTCGTAATCCCCTAATGATAAAGGAAATATTGTTTGACATACAATCAATATATGTAATTGTAGTAAGATTGCTTGCAAATAATTATGTTCTATAGTACTGCTCAACAGATAGTGTATAATAAATCATTCATAATTAAATTTTAATTAAAATATATTTTGTTATAAAAACTTAACTCTAAATCTTCGAGTGTAATATCCATGATGCGTTTTCCATCCGTAAGAGTGCGAATTGGTTGGACAGCAACAACTCTACCAATAACATCTGGAAAATAAAAGATAATTGCAATGTATTTAAGCAAATAAATTTTGTAATTAATATCTATGTTATAATTTCCAACAATTTACCTAAGCATATTCAAAGAGTAATGCGAAAAAAAAATAGTTTTATATTCAATTTTGTGTTGATGCATTGATCAAATGAATATCATCAATAAATTGAGAAAAAACATGTAATTTTTGAAAATACTAAAAGAGCTACCTATAAGCATTTTTTTCATCGGAGATGGACATCTCAAAAACCTCATGAAAATGCTTTAAATTATACAAATCCGAAGAAAATGTGTCGTCTTTGTAATTGTTAACTGTAGTACGGTTAAAGAAATTGAAGCCATATTTTCCTGGTCCGACTCTGAATATGGTTTTTATTTCTGACACCATAATATTGGACACAATATAGAGACCACCTACAACAAACAGGGGCTTAAACTTTGCAATATGATTCTAAGGGACGGTTGCATGAATAGCATCACCCTGAAAATTAAAATGTGGTAATATATGATTAAAATATAAATTAAAATTTATAAAGAAACATAAAAGAAAAAAATGTATATTTATCGTACAGTGTAATCTTTGAAAACGCAGTTAAAAGTGAATAGTTCATTATTCTTTCCATATGCATTCACATCATAAGCCCTCACAAGACGTAGTTTGAGTGCCCACTGTGTTTTGGTAGGATTAAGATCCTTGATCAATGAAAAGATAGGTGCCATTGAGTAAAAAAAAAATGAAAGTTTTTTACTTGAGTGTATGACTGATTTTTTTCGCTTTGCTTATGAGTGGTGTGGTAATCTATATAACTATATATAGAGAGATAAAGACAGTAATTTCATAAAAAATAAAATTATTATAATAAACTCTCTAAGAAAGGAAAAGACTAAATAATTTTTAATTGATAATCAATAAAAATACGATTGTATTATCTATTGGAGAGTTCATTATCTGCAAATCAATTATTATTATATTTGTTATAAGAATAAAAAAATTATCAGCGAATGCCCAAAATTATCAAAAATGAACTCTATTAGCATTCTTTTTGTAATTGTCGTCCCATAATATCTGGAAAACTAAATTTGGTAATAGAGTGTAATAAGATAACAAAATAAGTATATATGAATGATTTCATGCAGATATATGTATATTACCAATTATTAATACTTTTTAAATATTTATATGGAAAAACGTATATAAAAGAGAACAAATATTCTCCAAAATCATTAGGAGTCCGTGTTCTAAAGTATTGTATTAGGAAAAAATACATATTTAATGAAGAACTACTAACCTTGTGTTAATTGATTGTAGGTATCAACTAATATTAGAAAAAATATTTTGAAATGTAATGACTTCCTTAATTTTAGGAACCAATTATGATGGGAATTTTAGCTTGCCGATTTTTTATAATTAGGAAAATGATTCCAACTAATCTAATTGTTATAGTAATTATGATTCAAATAAATTGATTGATAAAATTACGGGGACAGTTGAATTAATCAGCGATTAAGTAGTCAAATAATGTATAATAATTATATAATTACCAAACATTAATATACTACATTACTAAGATACAATAAATTTGATTTAATCGCTATATAAGAATTTATATAAAAGTTGACTTTCTTAATTTATAAATCAAATTGTTATTTATGTATTGATAATTTAAATCCTTGGATGGATATCGAAAATTATGAAATCTGGAATTAATTTATTGAGATAGATTAAATTTTGTAGAAAGAGTGTCTACGTTCCATGATCACTTAAAAGTTTTTCTAGATAAATTAATCTCAATAAAATCATTTATTTCATCTCAATATATATGTCCGATATAATATCATTAATCTCAAAATAGATTTAATTTATGTTGATAAATTAAATATATAGACGATTCGAAATATATTTTTTTAATCATTATTTAGTAAAATTTTTGATTCATCTATATATTGAATGTCCTCATTAAATCAAACGATTTATCCGTTTATCAAGAGAAATCATTAACATTCAATTGTTATACGTAGCATTCCTAAAATTCTTGAGTCAAGTATTTATAAAAATTTATAAATATCTATGTTTTATCTTTATCTTATTGAATTAAATATTTAGATAAGTTAAATTTATAAATATATATGTTTAGATGAATCTAGATATATTAAATCTATAAATACAATTGATATTGGATATTAAACTAAATACATGAAAAAAATGGCGTATTTAAAGAGAACCATTAATCTTGCGTTAATTGATTTTTTGAATCAATCAATTAATATTAGAAAACATATAAAGGAATTGTTTGACTTCCTTAAGTTGTTATTCAATTAAAATGAGAATTTTAGGAATCCGATTACTTGCATAATTGTAGGAATCAATGAATATCAGAAAAGATAATATATGTATATATAAATATCTATATTTAGAACCATTAAATATATAAAATTACGATTTTCGAAAATAAATTTGTATAAATATCTATGATTTATCCTTATCTTTTTGAAATAAATATTGAGGTAATATATGTATATATAAATATCTATATTTAGATTAGATATAGATAAATTAAATCTATAAATACAATTGATAGAAAAAATAAAATTAAATATATACAATTGTAATAAAAAAATTGAAAATAAGAAATTATCTAATCTAATATTGTGTAATTGTATCATTATATGAACATTAATTGAATGATATTCGAAGTACTTATACAATATGAAAGTAATGAATTAGCCTAAATATATTGTAATATTAACCACAATATGATGATTAAATAAAATAGTAATATCAAAAAATGCGGTCTAGCCTGGATCTCATCGATCAAATATTGGAAAGATTACAAACTTGAGCATTAAAGATTCAATGACAATAACAAAAACAAAAATGAACTTTCTTGATACAAATTAACCAATGACAATAAGATTGAAGACCGATTCAGGAACATTTGAAAGCGTAAACTTAATCTTCGAATCCAATGGCAAACTCAAATAATTAATAAAATTTAAGCAACCATTCTGCATAAAACGACGATCATCGGAATGAGTAACTATATCTGAAAATAAAGAAAAAATACAAGATTTTGTTAATTCAACTCGATTCTCAATTTAAATCTTTGTTTATGCAGACAGGTCTGGAAAAATATAAAAAAAATCCCAATCCACCAGATCTGAAAAAAAATCACATACCTTTTTGGCTGGATTTTTGAGAACCTTCATTCAAGATTTGGATTATTCAAGGTTTTGCATTTGATTTAAAGTCCCTTTCTTGATATCTTCAATGCAAAAGTCCTCTTTCTCTTCCTAAAAAAATATAAATTATCGATAGAAATTGGTTAAAGAGAAATTTCCGATTCACAAAAAACATATCGCAAATGAAGAATTGTTTGTGAATGAGGGGGAGGAAGGAAGAGAAATGAATAATTTCAGACATCATTTTTATTTCTTGTTTGTAATACCAGAAATGAAGGTGAGAGCTTTTATGAATGTGAAATGAATAATAAAATGTGAACTGCAGGAGAGGTTTTAAAGTGATTAGAGGAAAGATGGTCTGAAATTATCACGTGATTATAGGGAGTAAAAATAGAAATAATACATGGACGAGAAAACCCACTATTTTTCATGAATTGTTTCTCTCTCCTGCCAAACTCCCCTTTTATATATATATATAGATTACTTTTTTCTTTCTAGTATTCTCTCCCCTCTCTCTCAATCTTAACATCTGCCCCAAAAAATGCTCCCTTTGCACGTTTTCAAGCCTCTATTTATACTAACCTCAAATAAGCTTATGTTTGGTTGACACCAGGACACACGTTGCCCTATGATTTGCTATGGGTCTACTTTAGGGCCAAGTCATTAACATTAATTCCCTTTACTTTGGCAGTAAGCTTCTACTTTATCCACTGATTGGTTGTCATTTTCTTAAGGCGTCAGTCCCTCGGAATTGGTGCATCATCATTTTATGACTTTTGCCCTTATCCATTAATCCTCCAAGAGTTCCTCTTCATTCGCCGCTGCTTCTCCAAGGCGAGCTCGTCCCGTTCTTATTATGTGGGCGTCCACAACTTTTGTCTGTTATTTATCTATAGCTCGTCATTGAGGTCCCATTTTTCTTTTTCCCATCTGGCATGTTATAAAAGTATCCCATCAGCTCATCCCATAGGGTAGTCCAAGTCGAACGACTGCCAATAATCCCCTCTGAGTACGACATGTTATTCTTTTAAAAGATGACTTGGACTCAACTCTTCCTGAGACGAGCTTTTGTGTGTGCGTTGGAATCTGAACCGTTGCCTATGAGATAACATGCCGACTCTAGGGTTTTTGAGGGCCAGAAACAAAGAGTCATGATTATTTAAAGCCACCACATTCTATTTGAGGCATTGTGTCAAGCTAGATCATTAATTTATATTCACCCACTTAATTTTCATTCCCAACTTTTTATGTGCCTTTTCATTTTCTCTCTTAGGCTTTGTACTTTCGAAGATTTCTAATCGGATTTTCCTGCCCTCTTTTGTCAAAGTGACCTTTTTTTTGCCAAACTTCTTCTCCTCTTTACCTTGTTAGACACGCTGAGCAGTTCTAATCATCATATCAAGTTTGTTGTCGATCGAAAGGGTCTGATTTGACAGAAACGGGTCACTCCTTTATGGATATAGACCCAGAGGATTTGCATGCCCTTGACGCAGAAATGACTATCAAATTCTCTTTTTGAGAATCCCTATCTCTGGAACCTGAAAAGGGAAAGAGAAAGTCCTTCTGAGAGATTCTTCTCAGCTTGGAGCTGGCCCAATGAGGAACATCCGGGACCGTATTAATGATTTTATGGCCGATTTCCATCTTGGTGTAGTCACACCCCAAGCTCTTATCTTCCAAGATTCGATGTCGGCCTTTAGCGTGCCTGGAAGGGACGCGGTCATCTCCGAGGGTTTCTGGGAGCGACCTCCCTTCTAAAATGAACAAAACTTTAAATACCTATATGTGATCTATTAGAGCGATATGCCTCAAGAGAATCTCGATGAATTATGGCTGGATCATTGAATTCCCAGTTCTATTCACCTTTAATGCCTATATAGGGATAAGCACACTCACCACGCTTTAAAGAGCTATGCGATGGTCTATAAGGAATGCTTCAAATTCAAGATATCTCCGCCCTTGCCAGGCTTCCTATCAGAATGGTTGGTGAGGTGGGGGATCGCATTTGGACAGGTCCATCCTCTTTCTCGGGGACACATTTTGGGCACTATGGTGATTTTCAACAAGAAGGGGGTGGCCAACCCTTACTTTTGAGGAGATTGTCTGGCTTTATAAGTGGAAACCCTCACCACGAACGGGCGCATGTTGGTTCTACGCTAATGCTCATCATGGACAGTATGAGCACTTTTTTTAGAAACATCCCCTAATCCATGCATAAGTGGAAATACTTTTGGTTCACTGCGAGCGAGGACTGGCAATTACCGAATTGGGATGGATCTTCTCAATCTGCTCTTCCAGACAATTTTGTCAATTCGTGAGTTAGTGTTTATTTCTCATCATTGTTGAGTATTTTTCCATTTTTCTTTTTATCCTATTTATCATGTACCACTCTTCTGGTTGTAGATCCTTTTGACACTGTTGTGCCAAGCTAAGACTTTCTTGATCATCTAGCCCTTGTCGAACTTCGCCCTCTAGTATAGCATAAGCATGTATACTTATTTAGTTGTGAGAATAGGGTTTCTGTGGGGCTTGACACATGGCCACTCTTACCGCCCTTTGGGCGTATGTTTCCATGTATGTAACTCTCTAAAGTTGCCTTCTATTTTCTTCTTATTTTCACTATCCCGGTGGTCATTATCCTTTTCTCTCATTATTCTTTGTAATCTTCTATTCCCATCTGCCAAGAAGGATGGGTGGTGATGATTTTGGGTCCGGTTGATGATTCACCATGGAGACAGCTATGGTGATTACCCCATCCTCCAAGAAGAAGAGAAGGAAGAGGAAAATGCCAGTTATTGAGAGTCCTTTGCCTTTGGATGTTGCGGGCCGTCGACTTCTGACCCTTGGAGCAAATGACACTAGAGATATTGGGGGTCATCCTCAGTCCTCCTCTTTATCTACCGACCTCAAGATAATGATGGATGAAGGGGGTTCTGGCGATGACTCTTAGAGTGGACCAAGGGGAGTTCCTCCCATCTTTATGGAGGTTGGGTCATCCTCCATAGATCCACTCAAGTTGTTCCCTTTAGTGGTTGAGGGAAGGTCCTAACAACTGAACTATAATGATGCTGACAAACTCTCTCTTGACAATTTAGGTAGGTCTTTTGGTAGAGCTATGTAATTAATTACTCGGAGGTTAGAGCCTGCGATGCAGCTCGAGGTGCTTCAGAGGAAGCATGCCACTTTAAGGGAGGACAATAGTTTGTGCAAGGGTTTTTTTGCTTCCCTTAAATCTAAAGTCAAAAAACTTAAGGAGGGAGCTAAGGAGGATATGCACTGTGCTGAGGTGGATATGTGCACCACTGATGAGATCCTCAGGCGCTACAGATTTTTTAAGGGCTTCTCATGAGCAAGTCATGTCCCTGACACGCGAGATGGAGGTTTTATGACATGAATCACTCGATGGCGGCAGGGTGGAAGGTCTGATAGAGGGTAATAAACTGGGAGGCTGATGAGTATCAGCGTGATCAGATGTCGGTGATCACTTGTACTAACTCTGTCCTTATCCTAGATAAATCCATCACGAACCTAAGGGATGGTGAATCATCAAACGACCTTAAGAAGCTTGTTGTTCAGAAGAGAGAGCGCCTCAAATAGCTTCTACTGAAGTTGAGCGATGAAACTGCATCTTCAACCATCCTTAACACGGGAGTACAAGAGGTCGAGGAAGACGAAAGTTTAGGATGAGGGTGTGTAGGGTGACATTTCCCTAGAGTAGGTGGCTCATTGTTCTGATGACACTAATACAAAAATAGCTTTCTAGAACAAACATTCTACAATGGTTGTTTTGACTACCTTCTAGAATGTCTATCCAGTGGCATTCTCATAATTAAAGTCGTAAACCTAGAACGGATTTACAAAATGTACGTTCTGAAAAATTGGAGACCGACCACACTTAGAAGGTATATTTTATACCCGTTCTAGTATGTTTCGTATGTAGAAGGTATGTTTTGCACCCGTTCTAGAATAATTACTTTTCAAAACATATATTTTAAGTGCCTTCTGATTTACTTAATATTAAGAACATATATTGTAAAATACCTTCTAGTAAAATAAACTTTCCACAACGTATTATTCTTTATTCGTTCTAGATATTTCTAAATTTAATTATATTATTATATTTCTAAATAAGTCGGTCCACATATCCCTTATCCCCGCAGATCCCCTCTCCCGTCGCCATCTCCCAAGCCGCCCAAGACCACAGCCAAAAACCTCCTGCCACCATCACCGAGTTCAGCCTCAACATTTGAAGTCCAATTTTCCCCCCAAAATTAGATAGAGGCCCCCACAGGCCTCACTCCCCGCTGTGCTCGCTCAGTCGAACTATGTCTGGCAATGCCAAACTGTAAAGGAAGCAGGGCCTTGACCACCTCCGCAGAACTCAACCGGATACCTCCGTCGTAGAAGACAACAACTCCATCATCCCCCAGGCCACAACTGCCGTCGAAAACAGCGAGGCGGTCTCCCTTAATAAGGTGGAGCTCATCACCTCCAATTCTCTGACCTCCACCACTCGCAACCTCAAACCACTCCGCCGATGCCGCGGTGTTCAGAGGACCTTCTACCAAGGCCACAAGAGCACGAATTACGCGAGCGCGGTGTTCAGAGGACAATACGTGGTTATGATCTATCTCTTCGCCATTCCTTCCTCCCCTGTTTGTTGCTCTATTTCGATTACTGTAATTTTTGACATTTTACCCACGATTTTTTTGTGCAATTTTGAGAATCAAATTTTATAGTTAATTATTATTTGATTTTTTGTCCTTATGTTTTGAGGAAATAAAGGATCTAAAGCACCTAATATCCCTAAAACTGGTTTTTTGTTTTACATGGGATTGCTTGAAAATGTAGACACTTCTTGTTCATTAGTAGCCATAAACAATTTTTTTTATTTGGGAATTTTATTCAGATTTGAATGTTTGTATTTCATATTTCCAGGGTTACGATCGGAGGCATGCATCATTTGCTTCCAATAGTTGGTTTGAAACTGATGTGAGTGTCACTTGGCATTGAACTTTCAAAGATTTTCATTTGTCCACTTTCAAATAATATGTTTGTGGTTGCTCCCGGTATGAGATTATCTTTTCCCCCCTCTGTGCGAGTCTAGAGCAAAATATTATAGAGCTCGCAATTTTTTTTATGTAGCTTCAAATATTCTGGCACTAAATGGAGTCTAGAGTCCTCTATCCCTGACACTAAATGGAGTCTGGACATCTTCGAAACTTCCCCTACCTCAGCTAATAAGAAAATTTATGGCACTAAGTTCATTATTGAAGTGACAATCTTGGTAATGGTTCTTGATAGAGTTACTTTAGCTAGATTCAAGTCTCGAATGGATTTTATTATTTTTCTTGTGGCGAATGTTATAAGAGATTTTTATCTTTACATATTCTCTATTCAAGTCGATTTTGTTGAGCATAACTTGCTGATGTTTTCATTGCAGATTGAAGTTCACTGCTACAACCATTGATTCTGGACGTCTTTCAGATCCAGTTTCTTTGGTGGATTGAATTTCTCTCTTTGGTGGTAGCAAATAGTAATGGATGGCTAACAGGAAGAAGACCGTCTTATTCCTTTTCTATAACATCTAGTTACAGGCGGCTGCCGCAGGGGAAATCACAGCTAACCGACTTGCGGTTGGATGCGTTTGACGGGTGCTTGATCCTGAGTGACGATTATGCGATCTTGCGCACGTGGGTGATGAAGGATTATGGAATGGAGAAACCGGTTTGGGTGGAGTTTCTTTCATCTAAGGAACGGAGTGTGATCGATGGTTCGTTGGACTTATTACTTATTCTGATGTGGCCTGAATAGGCCTGGGTTGGGGTAGACCAGATCCGGGATCACTAAGGAGGTGTCCAAAGGCCTGACCTGTTTTACCCCCGTGGGGTCCTGAGCTGACTTTCTCGAGGAGCTCAGGAAAACAGATGGAGATAAGGAAGGGATTACCCTAGCTCGGGATAATCCTAATCTGACCTCTTTTCTCGAGTGAGATTAAGGTCAGAAAGCTTAAAGTCAGGGAAAAACATCTTGACCTGATTCAAATCCGCTGAGAAGGATTGTAAGAGGGCAGGCTTATGGGAGACCAGGCGCTCTGGCTTCCCAGAAGGGAACAGGTGGGACCACTTGTCATGGTTATTTGCATAACGGCCCGAGATTCGCAGCCTTTATTTCTGAGATACCGGAAGGGGTCCCCACTGGGGAAAATTTATAAATAACTCAGCCCCGAGGCTGAGAGAGGTATGAAATTTTAAGTGCATTTCTTTCATTGCTCACTGAAATATACCACACGCTTAACTGGCTTAAGCATCGGAGAGGTTTCCACCGGAAAACCTCCGGTGGTCCCTTTCTAACGTGTTTGTGAGTGCAGATCAGGCTTGTGTCAGGTGAAGTCTTGATCTCAAGTCTTGATCTCAGGCGTGATCAAATTTTCGGGTGAAACATATTCGAAGAGCGAAAGGCAGTTTATTATGCAGCATGATAATAAGATATTATGGTGGGATATCGAGAAGTATGCTATGATGAGGGTTTCTAGTGGTGGTCTCCCGTGTTTTGTAACTTCTCATGTTGTTCCGGGAAGCCTCTTCCGGTTTAACGGCGGCGGAGGTGGTGGTGGAAGTCTGTCCGCGAGAAGTACAGCAGGAATGAAGAGGAAGAAGAGTAAGGCCAGTAAAAGGTAAAAATAAAACTATCGAGCCACCATTTTTTCTTTCTTTGTGATTTCTAGGGTTGATTAAATTAGTTAGAATTTTTTTTCACATTGTATATGTTGAAAAGAATTAATTACTGACCTTTTTTATTTTTTTATGTGAAACGAAGGCCTTTTTTCTTTTTTTGAAGGTTAGTAATATGTGGCGTTGATCTAATGATGAAAACTTTGCTGAATTATAACACTTTATATGATATGAGATTTATTTAGTTATGTAGTATATTATATTTTTGTATATATTAATATGTATCTCTTCAAAATTATCCTTTTTGAGGAGAATTTTTATTCCTTGCATTTTGCAAAAATAAAAAATAAAAAATTGCCGAATTGTTTGAGAGGTGTGGTCCTAGCATAAAGATATAATTCTGGCCCTTATTTTAGCTGACTAAATATTAAATCGAGCGTCGGCACCTTTCAGGCTATTTTTTTAACGGCCTTGCCTTCGTGAAAGAATGATTGACTTAGAAAGATATGTTGGTTTTTTATATTTAGATTTCGGTGGAACAAGACGAGAGAGAACATTATGTTGTTTATTTAAGTTTTATGCATTTTGGTGTCAAAAAAAGTTCTATGCATTTTTCACTTGAGAATAATTCAATAAGAAAGACGCCCGAGTCAAATGCATTGATCGGAATAGTGGAATATGTTGATGGTTAATATAATGAGGATAAGATGTAACATTCAACATTACTATAAAGATTGTCATTTTACCCTGGTAATTTGGTTACATTCAAACCGGGATTCTGTCAGATTTTTTCCTCGTGAAGTTGATTTTGATCCTATGAATGGCTGATACTGTCTTGTTTTTTGGTGGTTCCAGGTGTGGTATAGCTAATGACACTGGAAAGGAACTGTCTTGTAGTTTGTAATCCCTGCTTTGGTTGACGCACATGCCATTAATGAGATTGGTAAATTTTTGATTATAAATCATTTTTTTGTAGAACATGAGAAGGGAAGCAAATGAAACAGCGGAGGCAGCTATAATACCAATTACAGTGAGGCAGCTGGAAGCTATTGTGAGGTTGAGTGAAGCACTTGCTAGAATGACACTATAAGTTAATGTCTGCTCGAAAATTATTGCTATTTATTGCTTAAGGAATAATACTTTGTTATTCAGGTTTCTGGATTAGTAATATCACTACTGCAGAAAGGGGATTTAAAGGCGATTATTTTTCGAATTTAAATGCGATTTTTGAACCGCCTTTATATCGACCGCTGTAAATATAACTGCCGTAAAAAAGTGAGATTTTAAGGCGGTTTTAAGGCTTTTATAACGGCAGTTTCAGAACCGCCGTAGTATATACAATTATTAACGGCGGTTCTTAGAACCGATCATTTCAAAATGCAGGCAACATTGGCAACTCTTTGTAATTTTGCCTCAAGAAGGGACTGCTGTGTGGCTTTGTTCAAATCACCATAAAGCCCGACTCAAACATCAAAATTTCTAGTACAAAGGTAAACTCTAGCTTAAAATACTTACAACATATAGAATGTGAACGTATGTTTTGGTTCTAAGCATGAAATAGATTGTTTTAATAATTCAAGGACTAAAATATAATTTTTGAAATTGGGACAATATATTGTTTATAACGTCATTGGTAAGTTTGGTTGCATTTTGGATTTGTTTTTGAAATTGGTTCTAAACGGCGGATTATATTGTTTAATTTTGTGAAATTGGGGACAATAAATTTGGACATTGTTATAATGTATAAGGGGATTGTTATAATGTGTATAATAATATTATATAATATATATAATATATATATATATAATATATATATATTATATATTATATATATATATTTTAATAGTGTTGTGGACCCCATTTTAAGATGTTGAGTGGTGGCGC
>BMAC01000012.1:1277427-1324890 GCA_014905375.1 Phtheirospermum japonicum
TCATTGTGAATTGTTTTGGATTGTTTTGAAGTTTGATTGATTTTGGATTGTTTCGAAGTTTGATTACATTTTAGATTGTTTTAGTTGTGGATGATGAATTGGATTGAATTAGTTTTCAGTTTGGTTGTATTTTAGATTGCTTAATTTGTGTATGAATTTGGTAGTTGGTGGATGATGTATTGGATTGAATTGTTTTTCAGTTTGGTTGCATTTTAAATCAGCGGTTCAATTCAATTCATTTCATTTTGAGATATTTCAAACAAAAACAAAAAAAGGGCAGGAAATAGGCCCAGCGGACTGTTCATTCAACTATTTACGGCGGTTATAAAAACCGCCGTAAAAAACACGAAATTAACGTCGGTTCTAAAAACCGCCGTAAAAATATAATATTAACGGCGGTTTTTAGAACCGACGTTAAAAACATTAAATCAACGGCGGTTTCTAAAACCGCCGTAAAATACTCTATTTAACGGCGGTTCTAAAACCGCCGTAACTAGGTTCTTTTTACGGCGGTTTACAGAACCGCCGTTAATGTATGTTTTTTAACGATATTATTAAGAATAATTCATGCAACCTACATTAATACTACAACTTATAGTTTAAGTTGTACTTACTTATGATGGTATGCTCCCAGGTATATTTTCCTTTTATATTTCTGCATATGTTTGAGAATGGACAGGACCAAAGTGCTTGCATGTTTCTTGTTACCTATATTTTGTAAGGATCGAGGCTTAAAGAATCCATACAAAGCATCCGATCGGTTTTCAACAACGAGTGATTTCAAAAACCTAACATATCCATGACAACAAGTAATCAATCAAAGTTATAAATCAATTAATGAACCTAAAAATTAATTAAATAAGAATTTAAATACACTTACAAGATCCAAAGTTGTACAGTCGAGATTTGAAGACACGTTTTGCCTTGCACGAAGTCCAAAACTTCTTGGTAATGAATGGTCACTGGAATGTCATTCTCAAATCCAAAAATGCTTGCATCACACGAAACCCGAAATGGACGCTTATAAAGGTGAGCAGAAAGAGTAAGCAATTCAGGAACGGGGTTATCAACAATCCGACCTTATTTTGTTGGTCGCTCGGTATCCTAAAACATTAAACATAAATTAATAGTTATTGATACTCTATTTTAGTGTAATTAGCAAACAAACAATTATTACCTGTGTTGACATAGGCTTCACAAGATGTTTTGGCCATGCAATAAAACCACCTAGTGCTTGCCTCACCGTGATTACCTCTTCACTGGGCACCGGGACGAGAGCATCACCATCTCGAATGCCCTCAACCACCACTCTAACCAAATCATTCGACATAAGTACCCTATGTAGCGTCGAACCCCCCTCATGAACTGTCCCAAGGGCCACCAGACGGGTAGAGGAACGATCATAGACATATAACTCACATCGATCATTAACTCTAGTGGGAGGCGAACGAGCTGGAATGTCAGCAGGGGGAAACGAAGGAGCTGGAATTTCAGCAGGGGGAAACAAAGAAGCTGGATTTTCGGAAGGGCCAACACAACTCCCTATCCCACTATGACCGAGATTTGGATCCACCTCAACTGGAGGGTTCATGACTTCAACTGGTTGGGCGAATTGCTTCAACAACTGTTGCGTAACATCTTTCTTTATCTGTTCGGACATCTCGGATCTAACTTCATTCTTGACCTGCTCGACCATCTCAGATCTAACTTCGTTCTTGACTTGTTCGGCTATCTCAGATCTAACCTGCTGGGTTATCATGGATGTCAAGCGCCCCAAAAATTCAGGAGTTATGGATGACGAGGACCCACGTGATTGAGAGCCAAATTATTCTCGGATCCCCACACCATCTCCAACACCACGAACACGTCCATGGTGCTCTGGTCGATCAATTGCAGCACTTAGAATATCCATGCGTCCCTCTACAACTAAAGAGACGTTTCTATGATCCTCCTCCAACTCATCCTACAACAAAATAGTAATTGTTTAATGATATTTTTAGATCTTTCTGTTATGTTACGATTTTAAAAACTAATTAAAACATAATATTTTAGGTGAGTGTAATGATTTATTAATAATTGTTAAAATATTTATATTTTTTTCCTACTTATGGAATTAAAAACCTAGATGGGATGGACATAAATTAAAACATCTAAATATATTGAATACAAACTTACAATCTTCCTAGCAATCTCCCTTGCGGCATCGAATATCATTTCACCAGACTTTTTTGTGCGAGCCAACTTAAACCTCTCGTGACGTGAAGGAGGAGATGGAAGATCAACAACCGAATCAACACTAGCACCAGATTGAATTAATCCTTCATGTCGCTTCTTTGCTTTAGTTGAATTTTAATTTAAACCTTTCTTTTGTATTTCCGCGTAATTTACTCGCAATGAGATCATATATTTTATTTCATCCAAATAAGCAAATAACTCTTTGGTTGTACAACAGTTTTTGCCTTAAGCATTTTTGGTTGTACAACAGTTTTGACTATAATATTCATTGTGGGTGTTAGATCCATATCTGATGAATCAAAACATGTTTCACCAAATAGTTAGCTGCCAGATATCTTGAATGGAATAATGGAAGAGGTGTGCATCAAAGCTAAAACAATGGAAGTATTATAGTGTTGAGCAGTCATGGACTAACAAAATCAAGTAAGAGTCTTACCGATTCAATACGAACAACTGGAGCAAATGTCTCATCAAAATCAATACCCTCAGTTTGAGTGTATCATTGTTTCTCAAAATATTTCCAGCCTCATCCATTTTATTCTTGAAGATCCACTTTACCTGTAACATGTGAATTTTATAGACGAGTACTAAGTCCCATACATTATTCTTAGTGAATTGGTCCAACTCTTCTTGCATGGCCTTTATCCAGAATTCATCTTTAAGGGCATCCTCCACACACTTTGTCTATGGTTTGGAGAGAAACAAGGATTCTCGAATTTGAGAGCAGTTAGTAGATAAGCAAACAAACCTTACCATCTCTCTGAAGTTTATTTGTCGCTTTCTTGTACTTCTTTCGTCGAGATCTCCAATGATTTGGCCTGTAGGATGGTTCCTATGAATTTCGAGGGTACATCCCTCTGATGTAAGTCAATTTGATCAGCTGGATCTTCCTCATCTGAATCTGAATTTAATTCTGGAGCAGCCTGAGTTGGTGTCAAGTTTGTTGTCATGTCACCAGTACCATCACCACCTGCATCTTCAGTTTCTACACCTGCAGTTTCATCTACGCCAACCGTAACATTTTCCTGAGGATCCTGATCATAAACCAGATCATTATCCTCAGAAGGTCTAACACCACTAATCATATCATCAAACTTGACATTTACTGACTCGGTCATGCAACGCGTTCTAAGATTATACACTCAATATGCCTGACTATTTTGGAAATATCCCATGAAAATACATTTATCACTCTTTGAGTCAAGTTTTGAAAGATGATTTCTATCATTTAGCACATAACAAATGCACCAAAAAATATGAAAATAGCTCAAATTTGGGTTTTTGCCCAACAACAACTCATAGGGAGTGACACATGACCCAGGTCTAAAATATACCCTATTAATTATGTGGCATGCAGTATTCATTGCTTCCGCCCAAAAATGTTTTTCAATCCCATTTGAAATAAGCATAGTCCTAGTCATTTCTGCAAGAGATCTATTTTTGCGTTCGAATATCCCATATTGTTGGGGTGATGGGTGAAGAAAATTCACGAGTTAAACCAATTTTGGAACAATAATTTGAAAAAGACACATTCTCAAATTCTTTCCCATGGTCTGACCTAATTTTACCTATATTCACACCAAAACGAACACATAACTTTTTCGCCATTTTTTTAAACGCTTCGAAAGCCTCAGATTTTTATTTTAAAAGCTCTAACCATGTAAAACGAGAGAAATCATCTACAATCACAAGTACATACCTCTTACCACCAAGGCTTTCTAATTCAAGTGGACCCATAAGATCCATATGAAGGAGTTCGAAACAGTTTGATGTGGTGAGACTCTGTACATTTGGATGTGACACCCTGACCTATTTTTCTTTCTGACATGCCTCGCAAACTGGAATGATTTTAGTATTGAGCTTAGGTAGTCCATTCACAGCTTCCTTCTTTGTCAATCTCTCCAACATCTTGTAATAGACATGCCCGAGCTTTGGATATCACACCTCAGCATCACTTAGTTGAGATAGTTTTCAAAACACATCACCGTTGATTTGGTAGCAATTTTCCGAAGTCCTCTGACCAGTAAGAATACATGCATTACCCTCGCCATAAACTTTGCACTTCTCATGAGTGAACTTGACACTAAATCCACCATCGCAGAGTTGGCTAATACTTATCAAGTTTGCAGTTAAGCCTTCAACAAGCAATACATTTTCAAGCTTTGCAATTCCAGGATCATTAAGGTTTCCTTGGCCAATGATTTGACCGTTTGCACCTCCACCATACTTCACATTTCCTCCTTGAAACTTGACAGTATTTGAGAGAAGATCTTCTGATCCAGTCATATGTTTAGAGCATCCGCTGTCAAAGTACCAAGCTCTAGGAATGTGGGATTTCAGAGATGAATAGATCATGTTGCATTTGATCTCATTCTTTTTGACCCAGACCTGTTTGACTCTGGTGTCAGTTTTGGTGTTAGGAACACAGAAACCATCACGGAACTCAACAGTCATCTTTGACCTTTTAAACTGATTTTGTTTACCAACAATCTTCCAGCAGAATGGTCTGATGTGACCTCGTTCACCACAGTGATGGCACACGTATTATATTCTTCTCCGCTTGTGGTGTTTTGATGACTCTAATATTTGTCTTAATTCTGGCATTTGCTGATCTGACTTGTATCCAATCCGTGCTTTGATGAATCTGGGACACTCAAATCCAGAATTTCGTCAAGCTTAGTCTTACCCTTGTTGAGGTTCGAGAGGGTTTCTTGGATCTTCTTCAAATCAGTCTTCACTCGTTCTAGCTCAGCATCTTTTCTAGTGAGTGACGACTCCAATCGGACAATTATATTCAGTTGATCATTATTTTTGTCAGTCACTTTGTTCACCTTGATCGTAGGAGCCTTGACTTTGAGCAGTTGATTTCCCTCGTTTTACATGGGTAGGATTTCTAAAATAAAATATGAGGCTCTGATACCAATTGTAAGTTTGTAGGTCTATGGTTATTAAATAAGTATCAGTAAATAGATGATAAGTCTGGTGTTAAGAACACAAGAATTGACACTAAACAGTATTAAAATAAAAGGCAGCGGGATAATTAAAAAGAACACATCAAATTAAATTTTGTTCGTAAGCAACGTGCTTTCGAACTGGGTATACAAACCCGAAAACTATATTACTTTAATTCATTTAAGATCAAATACAAAATCATAAAGTAATATATGAAAACATTAGCATCAACACTTGATACTAAGTACTTGTGGCCACACTTGGGATGATCTTCTCCGTTGGTTACGCAACTTCAAAGATATATGAGTTTAGGATCGTGGCTCCAAGTCTTTCTCGTGATTCCGTTCTCTTGTACTTTCGTTCTGCCGTGCTTCACGTCTTGTTTGCTGCGTTCAAGTCGACGCTTTTTCCATGACCAATTCTTGTCTTAAATAGACAAGAGTCCTAAACTTGATAGACAAGTTAACTAACCTAAACACTCTTTCTAGGAAATAAAATAAAAATAAGATATAGTTTCCTAATATTTTGTGCACAAGAAAGGCAAATAACAATAAAAGGAAATTAAGGAAACTGCCGTGAATAATATTCCCAACAAAGTCTTCAATATCTTTTTCCAACACTCCTTTCAAAATATTCTTTTTCCCCCTAAAAATCAACATGACAAAAAGAAGAAAAAGAAGAGGAATTAGACACGTTGGATATTTTTTAACCCTTAACAATATATGCTTTTTTTTAATTAACATTGGTTTCTTGAGAAAGCAAAACCCATAAATAAATAAACAATAATAAAAAAAATTCTTCATTTGTTTTTATTTTTTCAAAATCATCGTAAACAAAAAACTAAGACCAAATAACATAATTATGAAAAATAAATAAAATAATTAAAGTCTTGCAACTAATATAGATATGTGTGTGAATAGTTGATCTTGTAATGAATATTGTTTGAAATTTGATATTGTGATTGCAAACAAAATCACAATTTAATGATGGAAAGTGATTAGCACATATTTGTCCTTATTTTTAGTAGGTTTATAACTTGTTTTTCCTATTATTTTTGGTATAAGTTGGGTAGTTTAAGCTCGATTTTGTATATTTGTACTCTCAGCTTATTTTACCGCGTTTTGATCTAGATTGATGCAAATAAGTGATTATTTGTGGTTTTTCACTTTACAGCTAAGTAACCGGACGAGTTCGGCGCATAATTAGATGAAGTTGATACTCGCGAAATGGAGAACGAGCTTTCCGGTGAACGAGTAGCAAACAGATAGAAGGAGACGGAGGCAGACGCGCAGCCGCGTCGACTGACGCGACCGTCGACGCGAGTCATGACCTGCATCAGTCGACGCAGCGTCGACGCAACATCGACGCTACTTGCTGAAGCGTCGATGTCGACGCATCTATGTCGACGCAATGTCGACACTACTTGTTGAAGCATCGATGTCGACGCAACGTCGACGCTACTTGCTGAAGCGTCGATGTCGACACACACCGTCGACGCACCCGCCCAGCCGACGCGCGCGCCAGGCAGCACCGACGCCGAGCACCAGCACGCGTCAGTCGATGCACCATCGACGCTCCGTCGACGCGACGGCCCAGAATCGGGAATTTTAGGGTTTCTTATGCTCCAAGTCAAGAGAAATCTATTTAAACCCTTCCAAGTCCGTCCCAAAAGAGACACTCCTACCTATATACACTGAATTCTTGATCGTGAGGTTCGAGAACAACACCATACACACCTTAATCACAACAAGTGATCAAGATCGAAGATTCGAGGATCGTCAAGCTCCAACCGTCCGTTCACGATCCGTTCTTCGACCAAGATCATTCACCCCTCCGGAGTAGCTGGAGAATTTACTACGCTTTCTAGTTTAATAAGTACTCTAAACCTTTTATTCGTTTTCGTAGTTTAATTTATGCGATTAAGTAGCTGCTTTTCGATAATTGTTCTCGAGATATTTGATGCTTTGAACCTTAGATGTTTTTAGTTTAATTAATGTTTAGTTATTATTTATGCTTGGTTAGTTTACTTCATTTCCATTTCGTTCTAGATAATTGATGTTCGTTTATGCTAGTTAATCTTGTTTTAGGTTCTTAGAATAATTTCTCTAGATTATAAGTTCGAATAGCTGAATTTAATTTCCTAGTTTAAATTATAGTTCTTGCGTTTTAAATTCTTAGATAACCAAACAATCAAACCCCCCCCCCCCCCCCCCCCCCAATGTATGTGAATTTAAGTTGAACAAACTGTTTGAGAATTCCGATTGTATATTCCTCGAGAGACGACTCGAGTCAAGTTGCTAAACTACGCGCGACCCCGTTCTCTTGCGGGCAAGCTATTGATCTCTTGACAAATTTTCATAAGTAGGCAACGCAAAAGCTTGAATCAGAAAGTGATTTGATATAAGAACAATAAAATAATGGTGTTTATGGTTTAAAATGTGAACACCAACTTCTCTGAAAATAGAATAATGAAAATCCACAATTGTTGCACTGCATAGAGCTATTGTTACATTACCTCTCCAGTCTTTAACAAGATAAATAATTAGTAGAGGGTTTTCACATACAATTTCATAACATAAATTCCCATATAAGCCAAAACATATCATTTCTATTAAGCCTGCTTGCAAGATGTATAGACATCAATTCAGCTCATACATACATACATACATACATACATACATACATACATACATACATACATACATACATACATATATATATATATATATATATATATATTAATCATCATCTAAACAAACCCTAGAACAAATTATACATTAGGGAGGGAGGAAACATTTATCATCACTCAAAATTCTAGTTGAAAATTCACTTAAGACCTCGAACAAACATCAAATCAAACAAAGTTAAAGAAAAGAAGAAAATTAAGCCTCAAATAGAAAAAAGGTGTAAAATCTTAAAATCAAAAGTGGTTTTGGTTAAATTTTACCAATAAACGCATCACATAAAAATCCATGGTCAACGATTTGTGACTGTACCTAATAAATCTCATTCACCGTACCAATCAACTCCTTCACCATGGATCGGTGGCACATGAATTTTGAAATCTTTATGACATCATCAAGCGAGATGTTGACGTTTTGCTTTATGTTCTTTGCATTATTGCGATCGTGCTCGGGCTCCTTCAATGGCTTGTTGACTTATGCGGCAATAATGGTGACATTTTCCTGAAGGTTCTGGGTCATAAACTTGATGCTGACGTGGAGGCCCTTCCATTGCTTGATGAAGTCCTCATTGATTTTCTTCGGGGACAGTCCTTGATGAGATAAGCACAAAATAACGGGTATTATTGGAGGTGATGGTGGCAGACAAAATCTTGGCGGTGGTAAGATACAAATGCAGAGATTGGAAATGGACATGGAGTAGGTGAGAGGGAGCGGGTTTATTGGGGAAGTGAGCTTGGGGACTTACGATATTCAATTAAGGGTCGAGGAAGTATGGTGTGGGTTATAATTATTTTTATTTTCTCTTTATGATTTAACATTTTAAATAGAAATTTTAATAACGTTGGCTTTGCTAAATAACCGGTGTGAGAAATTTTAAACGCGATGATTTTTAAAAAACCGATGTGGATCTTTCTTCTTAACATCGGTTTTTTAATAACTTGTGTAAAAAATTAACATCGATTTTCTTATAACCAATGTTAAACACCCTTTTTGTAGTAGTATCTAAGTAACCTTAGGCATGGGATCTGCAACTTATATATTGGACACTTCTAGTCAGAATGGTAAGTTTGGAACTCGTGGAGAAAAATGTATCATTATAAGACATAGTAAAGAGTCAAAGGTTATGCGTTTATTGAAGAGCATAAGAATGCTAGTATGACTGAAATAGAATCAAGACATGCAACTTTTTTTGAAATTAAACTTCCTAGTAAAGGTAGCATTAGAAACACTAAATCTTTATTTGAATTTAGTTATTCAAAAAAAGTGATCACGTAGGGCATGAGTCATTCGATCAACACTCGATCGACACCCCCATTTGGTCAAAGTGGGAGTATTTTACCTGTAAGTGAAGGTATAGATCTAACTGAGAATGGATCTAATTGGGAGTTTTCCAAATAAATCACTATTACAAAAATCTTCTAGGAATGGTGTACCTAAACATCACTATGACATTGAGGGACATGCCATATTCATTTTCCAAAGAGAATAAGGATTAACGTAATGTGTTTAAGAATACTTTATCGTATGCATTCTTGATGTCTCTCATGGATGAGAAAGAGCCTAAATCACTAAAAGAGGCTCTAACCTATTCATCAAAGTACTAATGGAAATTTGAGATGGAAGAAGAATTGAAGTCGATGGAATCAAACAAATTTTGGGTATTTGTTGATCTTTCACATGGACGTAAGCTATTAAGAACAAATGGGTTCTAAAAATCAAAAGAAAGACATATGGGCTTATTGAGAGGTATAAGGCTCAACTGGTTGCAAATAGTTATACACAGCAAAAGAGTATAAATTAAGTGAGAACTTTTTACCAGTAATGAAATTCGCCTTAATTCGCTTTCTTCTAGCAATAGTTACCAATATGAGCTTAAAGTTACATCAAGTGGATATTAAAACTAATTTTCTCAATGAAGAGTTGGAAGAAGGAATATTCATGTAATAACCGTCCGATTTTGTTCTTCCAGGCCAAGAGAGAAAAATTTGTGAATTGAAACATTCTATTTACAGACTAAAGCAATTTTCTAGACAATGGTATTTGAGATTTCATATTACTGTTATCTCATATGATAAAGATCATTATACCATTTATCCAACGACAAGGTTGTAATATTATCTTTGTATGTGGATGATATATTATTGGTTGAAAATAATAAAGAGTTCATTATACCATTAGAAATGGTTATCCACGATTTTTAACATGAAGGATATGGGTGAAGTAGAATCCATCATTAGTGTTAAAATCCATAGAGATCGCTCTAGGATATTACTTTAGTTTTTTGCAAGTAATATACTATTATAAATGATTTAAATGGATATCCGCAAATCAATGGACACTCAAGTTGTCAAAAGGAGAATCATTTAAGCCGTGAAATATGTTAGATAATTCATTCTAAAAAGAGAAAAGATGTCAAAAATACCATAGGCAAATACAGTTTGAAGTCTGATATATGTAATGTTGTGCACACATTCAAACATTTGTTATGTCGTAGGTCTAGTTAGTAGATATCAGTCTAATCTAAGAAAAAGAGACTGGAAGATGATTGAGAATCTTTAACTCCTGAAGGATACTGTATGGTATTTCTTTTTTTTCTTTTTGATTAGGGTAGTGACGTTGACGAACGTGAATCCACAGCTGGTTACGATCATACTAAATGATAGTTATATCTCATGGAGTAGTAAGAAACAAAATTATGTATTATTATTCATAACTTAGTAAAAAATAGTGGCTTGTGAATCTGCAGTACAATAAATTATTTTGATTAATGACTTTTCGGAAACATCTGGGAGTCACATGCACTTCAATGGGAGCTGTGATGGTTTATTAAGATAAATGGGATGTTATCGCTTAAACAAAGGACCACAAATATCAAGAGAAAGAAGATGATCATAAAGTATATTTATACGGGTCAAATAGTAGTTGGGCTTTAGGTCTTCGTATTGTTTAATAAGGAATGTAATGATGTTGGACAAATACTATTGTTGATGCTATTGTTTACGAAAATATTGTTTATGTACACATAACTTGCATTTGTAGGTGCCTTGATTTTGTCCAAAGTGAAAGTATATCTACAAGTCAAGATTGGTTCACTCAAATGAACAATCATATCTAACATCGAGGATGTGCAGAGATAAAATTAACGATTGGTATTTGATAATCAAATTTTATGACTTGTTGCCAAATCAAGGGACTTCAATGTGGACGATGCTGTGAAAACCTTGAGTTGAGTGTTATGATACGCTTGAACTAAGATTTCTACGATACTGTGATTAGTATGACATACGCTATCGTCGAGAGAAAAAGTACAGTAACGCGTGTTTCATACCATGCGTGCTAAAGTTGACCAATTTTTGGGTAATGAGAAATGGATACTTTCTCATTGATGTGAGACCATAAAGCTCATGCCTTATTTTTCCCTTAAGACTTTTGCTAGATTTTAAACATTTGATATAATGTTTCTACTTTAGCATTGTAACAATAACCAAGATTGATAAAATAATGCGGTACAGGATTAGAAAAGCAGTTATGATAAAGCCTAGAAATGCTAGTAGAAAAGAAGAGTATTTTCATTTACACTTTTGTTTGTATTTATAAAACGGTCAATTGTGTTAAAAAATAACTATGGATAGAAATAAGTAAGAAGAGTTAAATATGCATTTATGAAGGGTAAGAAATATGTTAACTTGTGTAAATAGAAACTATTTTGGAGAATATGACGAGTTATGAAATCCCCATGTTAATCGGTTGAGCTGCTACATAATTTTATCATATTTTATAACATAAAGTCTTATATGATCGTGGGTCACACGACTTATTTGCCTATATGAATCAATAGTGATTTTTTTTTTGTTATGTTAGAATAGGGGTTCTAAATTTATGCGTTGTGGTGGTAAAGAGTCAAGGTTCCGACACTCATGTGTGCGAGGCAAACTTTAATTAATATTAATATATTAATAAAAATTTATTATTATTACTATTATTGTTATTATTAATATTATTATTACACATATGTGTTTGGATAAGTTTGAAAGTGAGAAGAAGTTATTGTGTACGTAACTTGTCTTCAGATCTCAATATATCATATAACTCCTAATATCAATATAATAATTCTGAAAGACAATATGTTGATACTGACACAATACACACGCAAATATACAAAAGTGAAACATATGAAATGGAACTTCATTCTTTACACTACGATATATATTAAGATAGTAAATATCTACAATTGTTGAAGAAAAAACACAATTAGTGTGCCTTCGTCAATAAATAACTGATATGAGACAATTGAGATATTTTTTATCTTTATGCATTATGGAAACATGTATTTAATACCCCTATATAAAGGGAGTCTTTAATGAATAAGAGAACCCCAATTTCTATTGTTTCCTTCGTCTCCTTTGTCTCTTCTTCTATTATACTTTTCTTTTTACGCGTTATCAACACGAAACTCTAACCTATGAGAGTGATCTACAAATAAGCCTCCATAACCAAATCAACAATTACACAATTTTTGTAGGTCGAAAATTTAACTGCGTTTTAAGTCTTAAAAATCTATTTTCTCACGTTTCAACCGTTGGATCGCATTACAATTTTTAAAGAACCTTCAAGACCTATTGAATTATATTCTGAATGGTGAAAATTAGATTTGGAGATACGAGGAAATATATACAAAATCCCGAAGAAAGTAGATTTTATTTTTGAAAATTTATGTGCAGCGTTTTTCAATTTACGATTGCGCACAATAGAACTGTTGGATCAAGACAAAATTTGTATATATTATTCAAAACATATACAAGTTCAATCTGGACGGTGGAGACTTGAAAAAGAGGTATGAAGAATTTGATAATGAATTCCTAACAGAGCTGATCTTATTTCTCAAAACTGTCTGCCCAGTTTCTTTTAAAAATTAAATTACACACCATCGTACCATTGGATGGAGTTGAATTTTGTATATAATATTTACGAGATATAGTGGTTAAATCTGTACAGTGGAGATCGGGTTTGAAGGATTATGTCATCAGAAACATATCGCGGACATACCTATTACAAAACAGAATTAGGAAAGAATCGTCTCTTTCCTTCAAGGTAACTCGAATTACCCTATTATTTATTAAATGCAAGTAATAAATATTTATTTATATGGATATATGGCATAGTATGTATTATTGTGCACGAAGCATTACCCTATTATTTATTAAATGCAAGTAATAAATATTTATTTATATGGATATATGGCATGTTATGTATTATTGTGCATTCTTATGCAAAGCATGTATAGTTGTTACCTATGATTATATGCATATGTTGTTATGTACAATATTGATAAAAATAAAATTTTGCAATACTTTAATGTTATTCATAGAGTAATATATTATTACTTATGCTTTTAGATGATTTATTATTTAGAAATCGTAAATAAAGTTATTTACATGATTAGATGATAGATTGATCATGATTTTGCTAATATGTTTAGTTAATCATGAATTTCGATGAATTTATAGATTCATGTATGTTGATCATGAATTTTGATGAATTGATATATTCATGTATGATCATGATTTTGCTAATATATAGTTAATCATGAATTTTGATGAATTGATATATTCATGTATGTTGATCATTAATTTCGATGAATTGATAGTTTCATGTATGTTGGTAATTCTCTTAATACCTAGATTTTATAAGCTACTTTCAATATATGTAAAATTGATTGTACATTTGAATATTTTCATGATAATGAAAGTTCATGAACGATAAAAAATTATATAAATAAGTCTTGTGATAAAGTATATTCACATGATATCAAAGAAAGATTATGACATACTTCAAATTCATTATCTAAATAAATTGGTTGAACTAACTCAATCAAAATACAATTTAATATACTCAAAAGAAATTGAGTAATACCATCATTGGTCTAATGTGGAAACTAGAAGAACTACAATTCCACTATAATATCATCCACCATCCCCTAACTGACAAGGAATTGTCAAACTAAACCAAAGTCAATTCTCTAATGAATTTGAGAATTCATATTGACCTCATGTTGGAATTATATTTAGTTACAAACTTTCAATGAACTTTGGGATGTGCTCTAAATGAACATTTTGAAAATTTTATGAAACACTATGTGAATTTGTAGGTCTTATGGTTTTGAAAATAAGTATCAATAATATGATGTTGCTTTCAGTGTTAACCAACACTGAAACTAACAGTTTAACTTAAAATAAGCAGCGGAAAAATAAAACGTAGAACACATCAATTTGAAATCAATTCACAAGTAAAAGTACTTGTGAACTTGGGTGTACAAACCTGAAAACTATATTACTTTTCTTTGTTCAAGATCAATACAAAAACATAAGAAGTAATATATGAAAACTATAGTATCAAACACTGTGATACTAAAATACTTGTCGCCTTGAAGGATGATCTTCTCCGTTTGTTACGCAACTTCGATAACCTTAATCTCGACAGTGGCTCCAAGTAACCTTCGTGCTTGTGTTCTTCTTTGCTTACGTCGATCTTGCTCCGTGCGTCTCTTCCTTGTAAAAGCCGTATCAAAAGTATTATCGAAGGTGCCTTTCTCTTGCATCTTTGTCTTGTCTTAAATAAACAAGACTCCTAGAGTTCTAAACTTGGTAAACAAGTTAAACAAGTCCTAAACACAATCTAGGAAACAAATAAAGTCCTAAAAACAATGTAGGAAACAAATAAAATGAAATAAATAAAGTCCTAAATCTAGTCCCCTAATTTATTTTGAGCCCAAGAAAGACAAATAACGAAATAAGGAAACTCTCATAAATAAAATCTCCAACACACTACTTCCAAACCTAAGAATTTAGTGAAAAAAAATTTGTTTGCTTGCTCATAAGGGTCAATGACTTTGATATGTTGCAACTAAAAACATGTCTTACCATATGCGAAAAAGAGATTCATTTTAAATGACAATAAGTAATTGAGAGATACGACCTCACTCTATTTTTTCACTTGACCAAACATACTGATGCACTTGTATAATATTAATTATGATAGTAAGTCATTGAGAGACATGACATTATTCTTCATACTACCAGTGTTAGACCTCTGGATAAGGAGATTTCTTGAGGCTAATTAGGATCGATATGAATAGTGGAAATAACCTCAAAGTAAAGGGAAAGAGACACGTTGATCCCTACCTATGTGGAAAGAATGAACCACAAGGTAAGATATGTAAGAGCTTGTGATATTTATTAGTCATGGTAGAAGTCATGGAGGTTTTAATGGGATCTAATCCCTGTTTGAGAACTAGAAACCTGCTATATTACATAAGATGTTATGTTATTTATGAATCATGTACATGCTAATTAAGATAATAGTAAAAATCAAGGGACCATAATAATAGTAATGTTAAAATATAAGAAGCATTTTATATTATTTAAATTAGCATCACATATAATGTAAAGTAGCGGTTCCTAAAGTTCCCACCTAGGAAATTGGTTCTCTAATGAACCTAATCCTATATATGTATATGAAAAAATGATGATTCAAAATATCAAAATGTGAAATTTTAATTTTTTCATCTTCTTCCATGAAAGTTGAAATCCCAATTATTTATATTGCACTTTCATCTTTTTGAAATTTGATTATTCATTTTTTTTTTCAATTTCAGATCATTTCTCATCTTAGTTTTTTTAATTTTTTTTTTTTTTTTGTAAATTATACTTTTAAATCATTCTAATCAAATTTTGATGTTCATGAATAATGGAAATAAGTAGTTAACATTAATAATATTTTATTATGTGATTTTTTTTATTTAGATGTATAAACAGTTAAATAATCTTGTCATTTGTTACAGGCTCTAATTATTCTTTCTAAAGAGATGTGATGAGTTACATTTTTACTTCAAAAAAACAAAAAAATTGGTGTTTGAGTTCAAGATAATTCCTGGCATTATTTATGGAAGTGCTCTTTTTTAAAAATTAAATTCATATTAAGCCCCAATTATAATTTCGCATATAGCTCCCAGAAGTCAGGATCGGCCTGTCTGAAAGTGTATTACTTAAGAACCAATGAAATATATATACACACACACATGAAAGACTCTTAAATTGTGAATAATTGACTAAATTCTCGTGACTACGTACAGACTCGAAGTATCACGATTAATGAATAAGAGATCAACAATCTATTTTAATTGTTTTATTTTCTATAAAATGTATCATCCTAATCTCGGCATTAAAATGTTTTTATCATATGAATATCAACAACTTCCTTAACCCAATTGACCAAACTACATATGCAGCCACGAGTAGCCCATTTTACTTCGTTATCAAATATGATGCACACTTGAACCGAGTTTATTCATTAATATGATGTGGTCCAAAGCTTTGAAAGTCTGGCTAATTAATTACTCAAATTACAATTTAATATTGGACCACACAAAAGTAACAACAACCTTAATTACGTTTATCATGTTTCAGTGTGACGCGTGTGTGGCTATAATTATTGAGTTTATATACTGCACAAAAGAGATTACGTGGCGTAACAATATCCTCCATCCGTCCTAAAATAATGGTCCTCTGCTTGAATTCACACATATTAAGAAATGAGTAGTTTATATAGTTAAGTCATTAATTTAATTAGTATTTTTCAATTATACCTTTCTTGAATTTATTAATATCAATTAATAATTATAAAAATCAGTGTTGGAATTAGTATATTTATTATTGAAATAGTAAGATTTTGCATTGTAATCATTAATTCTCAACTTACGAGTTAAAAAATTAGTATTTTAAAAATATTAATTAAGGGTGTGTGTAGAAATGAAAAATTAATGATATGTTAAATATGGTAACTGGACTATCTTTGTGGGACGGACGAAAATAGAATACTGGACTATCTTTGTGGGACGGAGGGAGTATTAGTTATGTAACTTTAGGTGGTAGCAAAATGGTCATGAAAAATACATTAAAAGAATGGAAAGAATTTTTTTGCCCCCACGTACTATTTCGATTTTTACAGTTTACGATACGAACTTTTTTGGGACAAACCGTCACTGAACTTTGCACGAATTGCAAATTATCCCCTCAAACCAGAAATTGAGTGGTTTTGTACACATTACCCAGTATGATCAAGGGTACTTCGGTCATATCACTCCTTATTTCTAATTAAATTTATATATTTTTATAAAATGTAATTATATTTATTTAAATTGTTAAAAAAAATAAAAATTATTATAATTTCACATATCGGGTACAATTATTAAAAATTATTTAAACACTCAACAATCACTTTGGAAACTCATCAATCAGTTTCCGCTTTGACCGAGTATTCTACATCACACGCGGCCATTTGAAGCCCCTCCTCCATCTTTCTCCGCCTACTCCCACCGCCTGCATTCTGTCCGGGACTCCTCTGCCCCGCATCTGCCTCTGCGCTGTCGCCAACCCGAAATCCAAACCTTCCTCTAGATTCACCACCTTCACTACCCCAAACAACATAGATCTCAACTAAAGACCCTCAACGACAAAGCCCAGGTCGGCCATCTAACAGTCCCACCAGGATTGACCCACGAAGAGTTCCAAGATCTGAAATCCGCAATTATCCAATTCCACAATTACAAAGTTAATTCGGGCCAGTGCTCTTCTCTACTCGCGCAACGCATCCACGCACCGCCCCAAGATGGCTGGTCCATCCTCCGCCGCTTCGACAAGCCCCAGACTTAAAAACACTTCATCAAGAGTTGCAGCTTTGGGGATGGCTTCAGCCTGATGGTCGGTGACGTGAGGGTCGTCAACGTCGTCTTCGGTCTGCCGACGGCAACCAGCACCGAGAGGCTCGACGTGCTAGACGAGGAGCGGCGCGTGACGGGATTCAGCAGCATAGGTGGGGACCACAGGCTTAAGAATTATCGGTCGGTGACGAGTGTGCACGAGCGTGACGGTGATGGCGGGATCTGGACCGTCGTTCTGGGTGATATGTGAAATTATAATAATTTTTATTTTTTTAACAATTTAAATAAATATAATTACATTTTATAAAAGTATATAAATTTAATATGGAGATATGACCGAATTACCCTTGATCAAACTGGGTGATGTGTACAAAATCACTCAATATTTGGTTTGAGAGAGTAACTTGCAATTCGCGCAAAGTTCAGATTGCGGTTTGTCCCAAAAAAAAGTTCATATGATAAACTGTAAAAATCGAAATAGTACGGGAGCAAAAAAAAAATTTTCCCTTAAAAGAATTTGTATAATATATATATATATATATATATATATATATATATATATATATATATATATATATATATATATATATATATATATATATATATAAACTCTAGTTTAGCTATGCAAAATGCACAATTTGGAAGAAAAAAATAATCACGAAAATATCATGTCTATCATCATTGTTTCGAAGTATCGTAAGTGATACCAAATCTCTGTCCGCCTTTAGTTTCAAGAGAAACTCACACAAAGTTCAAAAATCCCACATGAATTGCATGATTTCTAGTGCACGTGAATTGGTCTTATGCATACATTGCGGACTTAGATACAATGAGAGACTTGATACGAGCTTCTTGAATGATGGTCCGTAAGTTTATTTATGTCCACTGTTCGTAATCTGCTCTGTGGAATAATTCAACAATAATAGGTTGGAAGGAATGGATTACAATTTAAGCTCTGATAGTTGAGGCTAATAATTGGCAGTAAATAACTTTTTTTTTTAATTACTGTTTAGTAAATTAGTTGATTGAAGTAACTGATTAAATGTTAATTTACTAATATATACATGATTGAAAATTAAAAAATATATATATAAAAACCAAGAAAAATATGATGAATGAAAAAAATTATAATAATAAATTAGGACTTCCTACAATATATAAAAGAAATTAAGAAAAAATATACGATCAATGATAACAAAATAGTTATAACAATAAGCAAAAAATCCATTATGTATAAAAAAGTATTTATGTAAAATTATAAAATAATACGATAGTTCACAAAAGAAAATATTTCCTTTATAAATAAAATGAAAAAAAAAAGAATTTATCTCAATCAGCTATTAGAAAAAGATTCAATTTATAAATTTTTCTTAACAAAAATTTATTACGCTTAATAAGCTATTATTAGCTTATTAAAAATCTTTACCAAGTCGTCTAAAAATATTTATTGATTTGGAATAAGATATAAACTTATGTAAAAAAACCAATCAAGCACCGCCTTAATCTTTTATTGAGATCATGATACTTGAGCTAACCATATTATTTCTTTAAATAATTATATATGTAGCCCATATTATTAACCTTTAAACCTTGACCTAACCAAACTAACAATAGAGTAAATAAATAATTTGTTGGTAATATTATTTTCGACAATTTTATTTCTTTTTTGTAGTTTGTCTTTCTTAGGATATTAAGTATTTTAGAACTCTAAATTTCTTTCCTAATTGAAGTCTAGAATTTTATTTAGTTTCCTAAGTTTTTGTCTAACTTGTTTATCAAGACTAGGAGTCTTGATTATTTAAAGAAGGAATGAAGACGCAATACATACACACGGAAAAAAAGACACGAGAAGATCGCAGCAAGCAAGGACGCAAGACACGGAGAATACGAGCAATTAGATAATTTTTTGAGGCAACGATCCAAATCAAGGAGATCTTCAAAGTTGCGTAACCAATGAAGAAAATCATCACAAATTTTGCCACAAGACTTGGAGCCACGATCTTAATCTCGAAGATCTTTGAAGTTGCGTAACCAACGGAGAAGTTCATCATACTGAGGCGACGAGTATTTTGTGTATCAAGAGTTTGATACAATTGATTTTTCATATATTACTTTTATTATTTTGTATTGATCTTAAACGTCATAAAGTAATGTAGTTTTTGGATTTGTACACCCAAGTTCACAAGTACTTTTACTTGTGAACTAAATTTAAATTGTTGTGTTCAAACTATTATTTTTATTTTTATTTCCGCTGTTGTTTCTGTTTACTGGTTGATGTTAGGTCTGGTAACATCTATCACAAAACCTAACATCATTTTTCTAAGTCATAATTCTACAAAACTACAATTGGTACCAGAGCAGGGTACTTAACACTAAGTATTTCGATCCTTGTTTTGTAGGACTTGACAATATGGATGCAGAAGTTGAACTTGACAGGTATGAGAAGTTGAGCATCGAGTACGATGAATTATTTGCCAACTGGGGAAAATCAAATACTCAAGGCCAAGGCTCTTATGATCAAAGTTGACAAACTAACTCGAGTACGATGAATTATTTGCCAACTGGGGAAATCAAATACTCAGCGAGTGAAGTGTGAGTTGGAAAAGGCCCAAGAAACCCTCACAAACCTTAACAAGGGCAAAGCTAAACTTGATGAAATTCTGAATATGAGTTTTCCAGACTCCTCCAAACAGGGAATTGGGTACAAGCCTAATCAGCAAATACCATAATCAAGCCGAAAATCGAAGTCGACCAAACGCCACAAAAGGAGAAAAAGATAATACGTGTGCCATCACTGTGGTGAACCAGGTCACATACGACCATACTGCTGGAGGCTTGTTGGCAAGCAAAATCAGTTTAAAAGGTCGAAACTGACTGCTGAGTTCCGCGACGGTTTTCGTGATGGTTTCTGTGTTCCTAACACCAAAGCCAACACCAGAGTCAAATAGGTCTAGGTAAAAAAGAACGAGATCAAATGCAACATGATTTATTTTTTCCTGAAATCTCATATCCCTGGAGCCTGGTACTTCGATAGTGGTTGCTCTAAACACATGACCGGATCGGAAGATCTACTTTCCAACATTGTCAAATTTCAAGGAGGAAATGTGAAATATGATGGAGGTGCAAATGGCCAAATCATTGGCCAAGGAACTCTTCATGTTCCCGGCATTGCAAAACTCGAGAATGTATTGCTCGTTGAAGGTTCAACTGCGAACTTGATAAGCATAGGCCAACTGTGCGATGGTGGTTTTAATGTCAAGTTCACCCATGAAAAATGTGAAGTCTATGATGAAGGGAATGCATGTATTCTTACTTGTCAGAGGACATCGGACAACTGCTACCAAATCGAAGGTGTAAAAACTGAAGATGTAGGTGGTGATGATACTGATGACATGTCACAAGACTTAACACCAACTCAGGCTGCTCCAGAATCAGACTCTGATTCAGATAAGACGTTTGCTCCAGTTGCTCGTATTGAATCGATGGTAAGTGAGTTTATTACGAAAATGTCTAATACATTCAAGATGAGCATGGGAGGTAATCTCTCTTACTTTCTTGGTTTGCAAATTAAACAATTGGATGATGGTGTTTTTCTTTCTCAGTCCAAATATGCTAAGAATCTTATATATTGGTATAGCAAAAAAACAGAATTGCATTTCTCTTTCTACAACTGAAGCCGAGTATATTGCATATGGAAGTGCTTGTACACAGTTGTTATGGATGAACCAAATGATAGAGGACTACAGTCCACATAGTAGAATATTGACTGTGCTCTATGATAATTCCAGTGCCATTGATATCTCGAAAAATCCAGTCCAGCACTCACGAATCAAACACATTGACATAAGGTACCAATTTTTTCGTGATTTGGTTGAGAGAAAGATAGTGAGTCTTGAGCATATAGGAACAGACAATCAGCTTGATGACATCTTCACGGAGGGATTAGATTTAGAGACCTTTTCTCATTTGAGAAGAGATCTCGGAATGTGCATTGTCTAAGTCCGTGTTAGTTTTGATGTTGTGACGCCCAATTATGTCATCAGTCACAACATCTGTATATTTCGCATGTATTTTTATTTCTCTGTTTTCATACATATACTAAATGCATTAGGGTCTGATTGAAGTGCAGAAAAATCATGTGTTGTAATAAAAAATGGTGACAAATAGACTAACCTCTTCAAGTAGGTGATTGTGGAACTTTCCCGCAGAAACTGGTTTTCTCCCAGGTCCAAAAACAAGGGGTGTTATAAGCAATTGCTGAAAATAAGCTAATTCTATTCCAATCTTTAAAAAGATGAAGAAAGTCTGGATTAAAAAAGATCTAATCTTTAAATTTCATCCTCTTGAGTGATTTTACGTAGTCATTAACTTGGGTTAAGGGGTCTGTTTTCATTGACTTCACTAAAGCAATGTTGGTTATAATGTTATCTCATAAAAAGTAACACTGGTCATGTCACCTAAATCAATTGCTGAAGTTTTTTTTTAATCTTTTTAGGACATGTTTTTTTAGGCATCAAATAGGACATTCATACTTTGAGAAGATGTCGTCTTGCTTTGTGTTATGTTGCTTGTGCTTACATCTTTTCTTGAATTCTCTTAATCGTGTTGCGAATCTTGCTAACCAAATGTTTTAGTGGTGCTATAATCAGAGGATTGGACAGGTAATAAGGGGTTGATTTGGCGAGTGAAAAATTGCTTTGCAAAGAATTTTTTCAATTATGGTGATGGTTTATAAAAATCTAGCTCTATCTCAGTTTTATATGTAGTTGAGATATGTGATTTTAATTTCCAAATATGAGATAATGGGTTATTTAAGTATAGAGATCGTGTGTCTTATTTTGAAAAAGAGTGAACTTATTTTTAAGGAAAGAAAAATTTAGGGTCTTATTGAATAGTGAGGGGGTTATTTATTCACTTTACCTTTTTCATCCCCTTCCTTTATCTACTGCGTATGATTTTCCATATTAACAAAGTTAAGTTTTTTATTTTTCCTTTCTCTTAATTTTAATGCCTACGTCACTCGATTTTGTGTTTGTAGTTGTTTCCAATCTCTTGCAGAATGTCGAATTCACCATCACCCAACAAAGCTCCGAAAACAGACACTGCGTCTGGATGATAAGAAACATCCACCCAAAGTCCAAGAAAAAAAGTTCTAAAGCTGCCCAGAAGTTTCATGATGGTTCTGGTGACATGTCACCGAAACCAACATCCACTGCAGACAATCCTGCCTCCTCTCCATGCTCTGATTCTGACAATGTTCCATCTACCAGTACACCGATGTCTACAGCTGCCTCCGACCAATCTGCTAGCCCTAATGAGGCTCCGTCTCAAGCCGTTGAGATTGAAGACATGGAACCAATCTTTATGAGGTTCTTGACGAGTGAAGCTGAGGAGCTATTCATGGGATTTCAAGGCCGAGGCATGGTTGCTGAGCGTTGGATCCCCGTTGATGTTTTTGTGAAGCAGAATCTGATTACCTTCTTTAGGCACCGAGGTTTGCTACGACTAAGGGTTGTTGATCTTCCTTGGCAGGCGCCTCTTCGAGCTGGTGTCATGTATGGTGATGGTTCTGGTGTTCCCAACATCAATACCAACATGGTTCATTTTTCTACTCCGGTTGTCTGAGCCCAAATTACTTTGTTTGATAACCAGGTTGCACATCACCAGGCATTTCGGGACTCGTTTTTGAGGTCCTTTTGCTTTCAGAACAAAAAAGGAGAGAAGATGTAGAAATAGGAAGATGTAGAAGACGCGGCTGGCTCGTTTGGCAAAAAAGAGAGGACTCGTACTTCTAGTTCGATCTTATTAAGAGGGAGATTCGATTCAGGGGGAGTTTTAATTTATGGGGAGTCTTTGAATATTTTGGTGCGTCTTGGTGGTTTTGTCAAAAAGGCAAAAGGGGGAGATTGTTGGGAATATTATTTTCGACAATTTTATTCCTTGTTTGTAGTTTGCCTTTCTTAGGACATTAAGTATTTTAGGACTCTAGATTTCTTTCCTAGTTGGAGTCTAGGACTTTATTTAGTTTTCTAAGTTTTTGTGTAACTTGTTTATTAAGACTAGGAGTCTTGATTATTTAATGAAGGAATGAAGACGCAATACATACACACGGAAAAAAAGACGTGAGAAGATCGTAGCAAGCAAGGACGCAAGACACGAAGAACACGAGCAAATAGATATTTCTTGAAGCAACGATCCAAATCAAGTTGCGTAACCAACGAAGTAGATCATCACAAACTTTGCCACAAGACTTGAAGCCACGATCTTAATCACGAAGATCTTTAAAGTTGCGTAACCAATGGAGAAGATCATCATACTGAGGCAACGAGTATTTTGTGTATCAAGAGTTTGATACAATTGGTTTCTCATATATTACTTTTATTATTTTGTATTGATATTAAACGTTATAAAGTAATGTAGTTTTTGGATTTGTACACCCAAGTCCACAAGTACTTTTACTTGTGAACTGAATTTAAATTGATGTGTTAATACTATTATTTTTATTTTTATTTCCGCTACTGTTTCTGTTTACTGGTTTATGTTAGGTCTGGTGACATCTATCACGAAACCTAACATCATTTTTCTTAGTCATAATTCTAAAAAAATACATAATTTAAATAAGAGAAACAGCGAGAGCAGTGATTGATCTCTAACAATTCTCTGCTGTTCGAAACAGCCTTGAAAACAAAGCTGAAGTGCGGAAAAACCAGCGCCCTGATGATTATATGGTACAAGCTGCCAGGGTTCACTCTCTTCCTCATCCTCAACCAGTAACCTCAGGGATTTCCTCTACACTGGTGCAATGGACTACATGTCTCGCGACATTTGAAACAAAGTCCCTTGGCTCAGAGGTCCACGCAAGTCAGCGTGAAACATGTGGCAAATGTCGCAGGCTGGACAACTTGATCCCGCAGAGTCTGCAGAGCTAAGCATACCAGCAGAGTCGGGAGGTCGGGAGGTGCATACCAGCAGAGTCGGGAGGTCGAGGTAGATACCCCCAACTTGGACTTGAGGGAATACTCAAAGGTGGTGGGCCACGAAGAACAGGTGAATATTGTGGGTTGTGTGGTGCGAAATGCAGACGGGATCCCAGCAGCCCTAAGAACTCACACTCCATCTTGTGGGCTAAGTGCATAGTGTCGAAGAGATTGGTTGCATCCTTCGAACATATGCGAACACGAATATCCGCCTATAAGCCATTGAGGAACAATCTCAGACATTGAGGATCGGACAACCTGGGAACGTGCGTCGATCATGACAAAAACGCATCGACATAATCATCCACCAAACCTGTTTGAACGGTGGCTGGTAGTGATACGAAGGGGTTAGCAAGCGGGTGATCTCCATAGTGACGAAGAAACTCAAGGGAAATTGCTCCCAAGTTAAGGCAGGTTAGCGTCGCATCACTTACTGCATCCAGTGTAACGTTGCGCCATCCAGAGCGACCAACGCCAATTCAATATTAGCAGTCTACTCCGTATGATGAATACGAAAAAATTAACGTTAATTTACTAATATATACATGATTAAAAATTAAAAAATATATATATATATATATATATATATATATAAATCAAGAAAAATATGATTAATGAAAAAAATTATAATAATAAATTAGGACTTCCTACAATATAAAAAAAAAATTAATTAAAAATATGCGATCAATGATAACAAAAAAGTTATATCAATAAATAAAAAACTCATTATGTGTAAAAAAGTATTTGTGTAAAATTATAAAATAATATGATAGTTCACAAAAGAAAATATTTCCTTTATAAAGAAAATGAATAAAAAAATGAATTTATCTCAATCAGCTATTAGAAAAAGATTCAATTTATAACTTTTTCTCAACATAAATTTATTACGCCTAATAAGCTATTATTAGCTTGTTAAAAATCTTTACCAAGTCGTCTAAAATTATTTATTGATTTGGAATAAGATATAAACTTATGTAAAAAAAAAACAATCAAGCACCGCCTTAATCTTTATTGAGATCATGATACTTGAGCTAACCATATTATTTTTTAAAAATAATTTTATATATATATATATATATATATATATATATATATAAGTGCCCACAAAATATTGGGCCCATTATTATGAAACACAACCCGGCCCGATCTGGTAGTTAACCCGAAACCCGGCAGGGGCACCGGGCCGAATCACCAATATGGATAGCTTTGACTCTATGTTTTGAGAAATATTTACCATCCGAAAAGAGGAAAGTAGGCCTCGCCTTAGTCCTTCCTTTTTTTTTCATACCTCCTTTTAATTAAGGCTATGCTTGAATTGGTTGAGCTCATTGGAGTAGTTTATACTTTATTACTTCTTAACTAGTGCTTTACCCGTGCGATACACAGAGCGAATTGAAATAGATGGTATAAACTCATTCGATGTATGTGTAATATTATTAATTTATTAATGAAATATAATAATTTAAAATACTCATTCACTGATTTGGTCAACACGAGCAAATTTAAAACAAAGGGTGAGGATATACGCACCTCTTTTTATTTATTAGTCCACCCCACTAAAAATATTATCACAAAACTGTCAATTTTATCCTTAAACCCTACACCCCCAAATACTCCATCTCCTTCAACTCTCCACCACCACTCCAGTCGTCGCCCATCACCGCCGCCACTGCCATGTCCGCCTTCTATTGAAGAATATAAACAAAACATGCAGAGATACGCCGCCGCCGCCGCCGTGCCATTGAAGAAATAAAGAGAAAAAAATATCTTGAAAAAAGTCCTTCGAACCAAACTTTCGAACACAAAATATATGTTTAAAAAATCGATTCAAACACAAAATACAACTGCAAAAAATTAATTTGTATACAAAACACATGTTCGAAAAATTGATCTGAATGACCCCTTTAAGGCTTGTTCGAGTTTTTTCCCAAACAACATTGTATTGTTCGATCAAAAAGTTCAAACAAATGACATATGCTCGTGAAACCAGAGACGAACACCCCTATTTCGCATATGTTTCTCACCCTTTGTCGCCCACATCCCTCACTTACCTTTCACCACCCATCACGTTTTTTCTTCTTCTGTTCGACGGCGATGGTGTGGGCAATGATAATGGCAGAGTTGGAGTGGTGGTGAAGGGTTACAGAAGATGATGTGTTTTGGGGTGTAGTATTTTGTGTGTGTGTGTGGTGGGGGGTGGGTAATTTTGGTATTTTTGTTGATCTTTTCTTACTGGGGTGAACTCATGAATAAATGGGGTGCTTATATCCGCGCCCTAAAGCAAATTAAAGGTAAATAACTCCATATTTATATATTATGAAACAACTTTTGGCATACTACATTATACGTCAAATTATAGTTTAACTCATATGACAATAGTTTCAAACTCTCCCATTTAGTTAGTCACGAAACAATCATATTTGTCACTTTTATTACAAATCGTTGAGTCAATCTCATTGTTTAGTCTTTGTATTCAAAGACAAAGTGAAAATCTTATAATAAATTTAGGCTTTTCTAATTATCGAAATTCGTTTTACTTGTTTGTCAACATGTACACGAAATTTTATCATTAGATTATGTCATATTTCAATCACATCAATCTGTTTGAGTACAACTGAATAATCTAGTTGTACTTTAGTTGTACTTTGTTTTACGTTTTATTTTAGATATAATCTATATCAACATAATTATACAATTATTAAATAAACCTTTAACCAATAAAAATACAATACTTGTAATATAAATTTGGAAAAAAATATAAACTCAAGTAAATAAATATAAAAAATCGTATTTAGATTATAAATATATATTAATTAAATTAATATTAAAAAATTCACAAGAATCATATATATTATAAATAATATAAATAAATCTAAACTATTTTAAAATTGAATTAAAAATATTATGAATTTTAAATAATTATTTAATAATAAGAAAAAACAAGAAAATGTTATAAAATAATAAAATAAATGATAAAAGAGTATGAAATATATTAATATATATAAGAAATATATTTTATATACAAATACTTATCATAAAATTTTAAAATTTTATGAGGATATTAATAGTATAAATAATATAAAATAAATTCTATTTCACAATAATTCTATAGAATAAATTAAAAAAAATTGAAATACTGAATAATCATTTACTAAATCCTAAAAGTAACAAAACACACTTAAAATGCTATAATAACAAAATAATCAAAACAATATGAATTTAGTTAAATAAATATAACATATATGTTTTAATTATAAATGGTTCTTAATAGTTTCTAAAATCAAATAAAATATCAATATAAATAATATAATATAATAATAGAATTATGAAATTATTTTGAAATCAGATAAAAATATAATAAAATTATAATTAATTTATAAATAATTATTTTAAAGACATCGAAAGCATAAATTGGCGATAGTGGTAAAGTAAATTAAATAAATATATAAAAATTAATTTTAAATAGTTTTTTTATCTATTGAAAGTTGATAATAAAACAATAACAAAGATCAAGAAGTTATAAATATAATAAAATAAATCTTAAAATATTTTAAAACAGAAAGTAATATACTTAATTAATGTTATATTATAAAAAAAATCATCTTCTAAATCTATAAAATAAAAAATACTACAAAAATGGAAAAACAAATACCGAATAAATGAGACATCGTATTAAAATCTTAATTGAGGACCTTTGTATTCTGTTTAATTATAGTTATTTTTTTTTTAAATCATCTCGATAATTGACTCGAGATAGACACTGAGTAATTAACCACCAATTCATCGAGTCAGTTGATGAAACCTATAATAAATTAAAATTTATATATAGATTTCAGTTTATACGAAAGTAATTATATAATCAAGAGTAATAAATCATTTATGTGTGGATTTATAATATTAAATACTTAAAGTCATAGTAATTAGTCACAAATTATTAATATACAAATGTTCATATATAATTATTTAGTTAAAAATGATAAAAAAAATGTATTAAATTCTTTATATTATGCGATTATATAATCATTTTTTGTTCTGCCCACATATAATTTTCATTTCAAATTTTAATCAAGTAATTGTATAAAGTTATTTACCTTTCACTTATGTTCATAATATATATATTTTGTTTTTTAGGAAAATGGAAAAAAAAAGTGTCATTTTCATTTTGTGACACGTTTAGGGTCAAAGTTTGGGTCGTCCGAGTTTTACTCGAGTCACATATAGAAAATTGAAAGATATGACGCTTTATGTTTGTCCTCGTATCACCTGATTTGGTCAACAATTAAAATTATGAAAGGAAAGACAAGTTCTTATGACCGATTATAATTCTTTTTTGTCTTCATTGCATCAATTTTCTAGTTGTACTCATACTATAAATTTTTATTAGTTAAGAAAACTATTAAATAATTTTTTAAAATCAAATTATAAATTTTTATATTTTTGTTATTCATTTTATTTTTTTCCCAATTTTTTTATATATTATATTATATTTCTTGTAATTTATTATTTATTATTTTTATATTTAGTTAATAATTATTTTAATGGTATTTTTTTTGTATCTATGATTTCATATTTAATTTTACAATACTAGCAACTTTTTGGTTTGTTTTCTATCTTTGTATTTATTAAATAAATATTTGTAATTTAATTATAAGTTATTATATTTTATTTATAGTAAAAATAAATTTATTTGATATCATTTGACATATTTGTATTTTGATTTACTTTTTCGGGTTTTGCAGACTTATAAACTAATTATTTAGATTTATTTATATATTATATATTATCTATTTATATTTTATTTTTCAGATTTCTTATACACACACACACACACACGTGTTTTGTAGTTGCTATTAATATTTTTTATTTTGGTTTATATTTATTTAATAATTTTATAGAATCTAATTATGAATTTTCTCTTTAATTTTATTTGATTGTTGAGTTTTCGATTTTGTTTCATATTTATTAAATAAATATTTAAAGTTTAATTATATGTTCTTATATTTTTATCTGTATGATTTTTAATTTTATTTAAAGCATTTGAAAAAATATTTATGCTTTACTTTTGCTTTCTTGGGTTTTTTCAAGTTAATTAACTAATTATTTACATATATTTATATGTTTATTTAAATAATTTTTTTATTTTATATTTTCTTCAAAAAGTTTATATTATTTTTATTTTTCTCATATTTTATTTATTATTATACATAATTCTTCTATATATTTAATCTTTTCTTTACATAAATTATAATCTCCGAAAGAATATTTACATTAATAATTATATAAATAATAAATATGTATACTACAAATAGTAAGTGAAATATCTCCAAAAGAATATTTACATAAATAATTATATAAATAATAAATATGTATACTACAAATAGTAAGTAAAATGGGCGGGAAAATTTTGAGAAATATTTTTAGAAACGCTAGAATTTTTATATATATATAGATAAGATCGTTTAAGTTGTTTAGTAAGAATTCTCAATAAGCTCATGATAGATTATTCGTTTTAATAAATTCGTGTTAGAATAAAATTAAAAATTGTAACTTTTTTTAATAAAATTTTAATTTATTGGAAAAAAAAAATCATTTTTATCCATTTATAGTTTAATAAATATTTTGATTTATAAACTAACATTATATTTTACATTTACGAAAAACTTTATTAAACATAGAGAATTTTTATTTATTATTATAATTATTTTTTTAAAAATCATATAGTTTTCTTATTTTCTTAAAATTATTTTAAGAAATTTTCTTTTATTATTATAACTTTATTTCTTTTAATAAGTTGGGTCAAATGGTTGGAAAGTAGAAGATAAATCTCAAACAGTTTGAGAAGTATAGGGTTCGAATCGTTGTCAACACCCTTATAAAGGGATGGTGATACCACTTGAGCTACGAGCTCGTGGTATTATTATAACTTTATTAATTGTATGTTTTTATACTTTTCTTGTGTTTTATGTATAACTAGTTTAATACCCGTGTATTACACGAGATTTATAAAAAGATAAAGATAAAAAGTATTTTTGATAATTACAAAATTTTATGTAAAATGAAAACTTCAAATGATGTATTCTTAACCCGTACCTTATACATGTCTAATTTATTAATTAATTATTATTATTATTAAATAATTATATAGTTTAATGTTTAGATTCAATTCGTTATAATTTTATTTACATGCTTATAAAAATTCAAAAGAAGTCACATTCTAAACCCGTGTCTAATCTCAATTTATTAGTTATTATTACTTTATTTTAATTTAAATTAAATTTGTTAATTATATTATTAGATATTAGACATACTTTGAAAAACCAAACAAATGTCATACTCTCAACCTGTGCCGCATTGTAACGGTTTCTAATCAATATTAATTAATCATCATCATCATCATCATCATCATCATCATCATCATCATCATTATTATTATTATTATTATTATTAGATTGAATTCATTACTAATAATTAGTTACATACTTAGATTATTTCATATAAATCATAATTTACCTATATAAAATATTTAATATTTGAAAATTAAAATTATATTAACTTCTATTATAATTATTACTTATTTAATAATTTTCATAATAGCATTTTTAATTAAAATTATATCTTATGTGATTTATCTTTCAATTAAAATAATTAATATAGATCTTTTCTACTAATTATATATGACTTATTTGTAATTTTTATATTAGAAGAATAAAGGAAAATATTGAATTAAATAAAATATAATAAAAGAAAATATTAAATTAGGCAAGATATAATAAAAGGAAAATATTAAATTAGGTAGATATTAGGCTCGGATGACACCTAAGCTACCAAAGCACCAGAATTTTTTATTTTCCAAACGAAGCATGCAAAACAGATACATAAGTTAGGAGGATTTTGCATTAATATATATGGGTGATATATTTTTATATTTTTCAATCATATATATATGATAAATTAATTTCCAATCAATTAATTTAATAAAGACTAATTTAAAATTAGGAAAAATTCCCATATAATTCTATAACATAAAACCCAATTCCTATATAATCCTACAAAGTTTTTTATTCCCATATAAGACATATATATCAAATATAATCCTATTTATATATGAGATTGACAAATCTGTCCTACAATTAAAAAGGCCCTTTTTTTTTTCTCCATTTCCAAAACCCCCAAATACGCCTCAGTCGAAAAAAAAAAAAAAATTCTTCTCTAGAATCAATTGCAAGCTTACGACCCAAATTCAGAAAATTTTCAATTCCTTCTCATCCAAAATCCACTTACTCACCAGAAATTGAGGTGGGCTGCGGCCATCGGTTCAAGGTCTTGCTCTCGCTACCTCACTCCATCCCCTTCCCTGTCATAGCGCACCAGACGACGGCGAGAAGTGGCGTATTCAGGCGTGGTCACGAGGAGCAGAGACATCGTAGCCGCGAAGCTGATCCCCATCAGCCCGAGCAGCGGGCCGCCGATCATCAGTCCAGCGATGGATGCTAGAACCGCCGTCCTCCCCAAGACAGCTTGGCCGTGAGGCTGAGACCGGAGACTCCGCCGGCTGCAGCGACGAGAAGGGCGGCGGCAGTCATTGACCGAACTCGTCGTGCGGAGGGCCACCAATCAGCGCGACGCCGTTCCACGGCGCGAGGAAGTCGTTCGTGTTAATATTGTAGACCGGCGGCTGCTGAGATTGGTGTGAGCCTTGACCCGGATTGTGCGGGTTTGGGTCGATAACAGGGATTGTAGGCGAAAAAGTGGCGATGGTGGGATTGGGAAGGAGAATAGGTTTTCGAATGGAATTATCGATTTTGAGTGAATTTTTGTTGACTTGTTTGAGAAACATATCTGTACTGCTACTGTTAGTGATTGGAGCAGGCGAAGAAGAAATGGTGGAAAGTAGTTTGTAATTTTCCAAGAATTTTGTGAAGTAGTATGCAATTTATGCAAGGTAGTTTGTAATTTCAAAAATTTTGTGAAGTAGTACGGAATTTATGCAAAGTAGTACCTAATTTATCAAAAAATTATGCGAAGTAGTATGTAATTTCCCCAAAACTATGCGAAGTAGTGTGTAATTTTCCAGAATTTACACGAGTAGTTCTGAATTTACATGAGTAGTTCTGAATTTTTGAAGAATAGTTCTGAAATTTACACGAGTAGTTCTGAATTTACATGAGTAGTTCATCAATTTACACGAGTAGTTTTGAATTTACACGAGTAGTTCTGAATTTACACGAGTATTTCTGAATGTACATGAGTAGTTCTGAATTTTACACGGGTAGTTCTGAATTTTCGAAAAATAAAATAAAATAGTTATAAAGGATAATTTAGTACTCTTATATAATTTTTGGATTAAATGGGAAGTTGAGATTTCAATGACCTATTTTGGAAAAAAAACATTTCACTAATGGTTCATATGGGAATTGACCCAAAATGTTAACTATTAACTACCGACTATGAGTCATAATCTTTTTAACCATCACCACCACACTGTACTCCTAATACCATCCGGTAAAACACCAATTCTTCAAATTTCATAGAATAGTTTCTTTCCCCTAAAATCTCACCACATTGAGGCTTACTCTAGCTGATGAGTCCAAAATATTGGGTTACCAAATATATGGGGTACTAACCTCAGAATAGAGATCAGCGACCTGAAATAGATTCTGAATACGTCACAGCGACCTGCCAAGCCTTCAACGAACCTCCTAGCGACCTAGCTGGTCCTGCAAAATAGCGCCTCGAACGAGTCGGATTTCGAGCCCGTTAAGGCCCTCCAATGCTTAAGTTAGTAAGCAAGACCAACTTCAACTTCAATATATAAAGTAATAGTACCATAAAGCCAAATCAACTTAGAGAATAAAGAGAGGTATGCACCTTCTTTTATAGAGATAAGAGAAGTCCTCCCCAAGCCAGGGTTACCATCTCCTACCATAATTCCATAAATACCACAACTGATTTAGAATTAGGATTCCTCCCATATGTTAAGTTCCCATAAACAATAAACCTCTCATTAAATTAATAGAATAGGCCTGGGCCCATTATTCTTTCCATACAGTCCACCGAAACCTCATAAACCACTCACACTAAGCCCGCATGCTTGATATTCACAAGGCCCATAACCGAGCTAAAGCACACAACACGAACATAAGAGGTCGCGACCCTATATGAGAACTCATCCTCATACTCCAGGTCGCTACTCCACAAACCAGCTCACCCACTTCTCCAAAGAGATCACTCAGCTCGCTCACCTCCCAGAAGAACACCCTTTCCAGGAAATGAGGTCGCTTACCACAAATACTCTCATATATCAAATAATATTATATATGGACATTTTGGTCCGTATCAGCTAGTCCCCCATGTTCTAGCTGATTGAGGAATGAGATCAGGTAGGACATGTAAAAACAGAATCAAAAGAGCACAACCACTTAAAAACAACAATAAAATAAAAACACATAAGTAAATCACCATTCCACCTTACCAAACCATATTTCGGGATCACACAGCCTGAAAAACCGAGCTATAATATCAACCATCCCCTTGTAAATTACCAAGCATATACCTGCGACCTCCAGAAATACCAGCTCGCTGAACTCGCTCGTTTATTTTAAGATAAAATAATCACCTCGTAAGAGACAACTACGAGTCCCCAGACCAAGTCCCCTGCCCGAAACCATACAGCTCTCATCCACGACCTGAAGTTATACTCGGACTCAATAATACAAGAAAATACAATCATATGCCTTTGAAAATTCAAAACACCATAAGCCATTTACTCGACTCAAAACAGATCGATCAAGAAAACATTCCATACCACAAACCATAATCATTACTTAAACATCACCTTATAACCATAACCATTTCGTTAGCTCGCCAAGACCTCATACCATAATAGCTCATCAAGGCCCAAGATTGCGTTAACCATAAAGGTACAAAAACCCATAAAACCATAAACCATAAAGACATCATCGACCTAAAATAGGTCGGCCAGTAAACCATTGTACCCACAAATCATCACACCTAATAAAAGCATCAGCCCATAACACACTCATAAAATATATGCCGAATCAAGCAAAAACCATATCAAATCACACATGACCCAGAAAAACCATTCAATTCCCGAAGTTCGAATAAAACAGTTAGACCGTACACAATCCAATTATAACCATATGACAATAACATGGGACTGAAAACTACTCAGTCCCCCATGTTTAATTAATGCAAGCAAAACAAAATAACCCGGCCACATCAACTCAATAAAGCTCGCCTATGTAGTCCCCCAAGTTAATACAGTCAAGTAGTCCAACCAATTTATCCACAAAAAGTAAATATCAAATAAACCTGATATACACATAGGTCGCACGAATTCGTAACCAATCACAATCATATTTCCTATCCTCATAGGACCATGAGATTTAAAATAATCACACCACGAATCACAAAAACACAACTTCTCATCACAAAAACACATCTTCTCATCACAAAAACACAACTTCTCAACACAAAAACACAACTTCTTAACACTACAAAAACACAACTTCTTAACACTACTTCTCATCACAAAAACACAACTTCTCAACACCACTTCTCATCACAAAAACACAACTTCTTAACACTACAAAAACACAACTTCTTAACACTACTTCTCATCACAAAAACATAACTTCTTAACACTACAAAAACACAACTTCTTAACACTACTTCTCATCATAAAAACACAACTTCCCAACACTACTTCACATCACAAAAACACAACTTCCCAACACTACTTCTCATCACAAAAACATAACTTCTCAACACTACTTTTCATTACAAAAACACAACTTCCTCACAATCACAAACCCCATACGGGAGAAGTGGCCCTCCGGTCCGGAGTTACCTTCTCCCACCACAAAAATACCAACTTTCCACAATCACAAACTTCCTACGAGAGAAGTGTCTTCCGGTCCAGAGTTACTTTCTCCCGCCATAAAAACCACCACTATCCACAACACAAACTTTCTACGGGAGAAGTGCCCTCCGGTCCAGAGTTACCTTCTCCCGCCACACAACTTTCCACTATGGGAGAGGTGCCCTCCACACAAGAGTTACCCTCTCCCCACATCGCCGACCTAAAAGAAGCGTCAGCCCACTGAAACAACAACTTCACTATGGCAGAGGTGCCCTCCACACAAGAGTTACCCTCTCCCCACATCGCCGACCTAAAAGAAGCGTCAGCCCACAACAATTTTCACGACGAGAGAGGTGCCCTCCACACAAGAGTTACCCTCTCCCGCCCCAAACACACCGCCTTCTAGGCACAATACTTCTTCAAATGACACACATTCCAGCTTCTAGGCAAGACCTTTCCAGCTGCATCCTCAAGTATATATGCTCCACCTCGCAAAACTTTTACAACTTTAAACGGCCCAACCCCATTTGGTTCCAAATTCTTAGTCATTCGTAATGCATCAGCTCGCCTCCATACCAGGTCGCTGACCTAAAAACAATGATGCTTGACCCTTTTATTAAAAGCAGCTTGTACTCTTTGTTTATAGCGCTCAACCCGAGCTGCAGCTCTATCTCGTAGCCAAACATTTCAGAAAAGGTCCAAAACACGACCTCTTATACAACTCCTCATTTATCACACAAAAGCGAGCTACTATTCTGGTCTCCTTCGTCGTTAATCTCTCTGCGCCCTCCTTTGCTTAAACAAGGACATCACATATAGATGTACGCCAATCACCCTTAACTTCGAGCTCCATAACCTCTTTCCCTTCTTCCACACTACTGTGACTCAATTCCATCAATGTAATTTTTCGAGTATCACAAGTCCCCAGCGCTCCTGCTATCCGAGCGAGCTGATCAACCCGAGTGTTTTCAGCTCGCAGTAAATGTTCCAATTTGAACTCTTCAAAACGTGTTACTTCTTCGCATTGGTTTACTCATCTCCGAGTTACATGTCGGGCAACCCACAAATTAACACTAAGTTAATACGAACTAAACAGGCCCTGCACCCAAATCAGTTAGCATAACCATGGAAAATATCATCCGAATATTACAACCTTACGCGAGCCAGTAACATATTAATCAAACATTTTTTAAAAATAAAATTTTCCCTTTCCCACAACCACAAACATCATATCACCATCAAGCTATATAGGATCAAACAAAACCGACACAAGAATTTTCAGCACACATATACCAACTTTGAAGATTAAACTGCTTTAATAGGTAATGAATTAGAGAACAAACTATATATGAATGGAAAGCCCTGCAAGTATAGTTTCCAACACAAAGATCAGATCTCAAAAAGGATCATCCAACAGTGATTTATGACTATCTTACTGGAGTGTGGCAGTGCAGTATTTTCATACGGGAATGTGCAAGAATAAGCAATTCTTAGTGTTTCATGATCCTACTCATTCAAGTACCTTGAGAGTTGATAAACACTTAATCTTTAGTCAAAAATCATCTTGCTTATCTCTAAAAACATAAGCATATCCTCATAATCATATAAAATCAAATAAGTACTCCCCAACCAAGTGTTAAACCACATGAATCCATCTTCCACTTTCAACAAAAACATTAGTAGCACATTAACCCAAATATATCCAAGCACTCAAATCCCATTAAAAGCCCCAAGCATAATTATCCTACTAATTACAAATTTTAAGCTTAATCCAAACTCATAATTAATTGTGTGACACCAAAAGAACCTGAATGTCACACGCATACGATTGGACCCATAAAATCGAGCAAACAGGCTAACATATATAAAAGATACATCCACCAAACCAAATAATAGAAAACTTATCTTTTCCTTTGAATGCCTCCAGGCCCATTCACCTCATTAAATCAACATAGAGGTTTCTCAATTATATTCCGCAGCTATAAACCTTGTACCTCCCTGTTCAGGGGGCAAACTGGACAACGGTAAATCAACCTTAGACCCGCAACCTCATCGATAGTTATCATTTAAGCATCGCAACCTTTATTCGCGTCCACAATTATGAAATTAACCTGTTACAAAAGAACTCACCAAAGAAATCAAACTCATCAAGCCTTCTCCGATCTTATAAAACCAATTAGTACCACTCATCAATTCGTTAGAATTCACATACTTACATACTCATGCAAAATCAACTAAATAATAGAAGAGCCCATTACCAAATACTAGAATCAATTTGTCAAATAACTGGTGGATTTCAAATAAACATGATAATAATGACCGTAGCATGTAAACATACAATTCTTATGTAGACCATCCACATAATTAATTGTTATCAATCACATAATTATATCAGAGCTTCAACATTCCTGGATAGAAATTTATATATCAAACCTCAGCATCTTCTTCAAAATCCAGAGAGTACAAAATTAAAAACCTCAATCTAATAATTCCCAGATTCCATAATATTCGATCACATTAACCACTACTAAAACACAACAAATTTCACATGTACATACGACCTGTGATTACGTCAACCAGGCATAAATAATATATTTGATATTTTCATGCATATTGATTACCAATCATCACACCATACTCAATAATCAAACCATAAGTCTACCCCATGTAAATCAAGTCAATAAGCAAGTATTCCATATGACAACCAAATCAATCAACCAAACCATACCATCATCCTTTAAACACATCACAATTGTCACTCATTACCAACGTATATGACCCCAACTTGTATATCCTCGATTTTACAAAAGAAAATAAATACTTATCTTGATTTTTGGTGATTTTGTTGTGTTTGATTCATACACGACCTCCTCGCCTCAGATTTCGAGCAACAAAATAAATCGACCTTGAATACTTGGACACGCGACCTCATCCCATTTGTTTGCATTGACCGTTCCCGGATTAAGGTCCAGGCAACACATAGAGTAACCCTCAAAAACCAATATTAATACAAACTCAACAAATAGACCTCACTCAGTCCGTTAGTATATGATCATAAGAATAATCAATAAATAAAACGCAAGCATCACAACCCTTACTCGCGCTCAAAAATCTTCAAAACCTGATCTCCAACACTTTTCATATTTAGCCACTATATATCATACATATTATATACAAAATTCAACTTCATCCAACAATTAAATTGTGCATAACTTAATTTTTAAAAGAAACTAGTCAAACAGTTTTCGGGAAACAGGATCAGCTCTATTCAAAATTCATTATAAAATTTATCCGAACTCAAATTCAAATCTTCACCGTTCAGATTGAGCTACAATATGTTTAGAATAATATATCAGATCTTTGGCTCGATCCAATGATTTTATTATGCACAATCGTATTTTGTAAAACGCTGCGCAGAATTTTCCGAAAATAAAATCTGCTTCACTCGAAAATCCACATATATTTCCTCAAACATCAAATCTGATCTCCACCATTCACAACATAATTCAAAAGGACCTCGATATTTTGTAAAAATTTCAACACGATCCAACGGTTGAAACGTTATAAAATGATTTTTCAAGTTTATAGCGCAGTCAGATTTAGACTTACGAAAATTGTGTATCCTCACGTCTTTCGCTCAAGGACTCGATGTCCCTCTTTCCCAGCGCCAATTTGATAAGTCCAAAATATTGGGTTACCAAATATATGGGGTACTAATCTCAGAATAGAGATCAGCGACCTAAAATAGATTCTGAATACGTCACAGCGACCTGCCAAGCCTTCAACAATCCTCCTAGCGACCTAGCTGGTCCTGCAAAACAGCGTCTCGCACGGGTCGGATTTCGAGCCCGGCCTTCAACTATCTCCTAGCGACCTAGCTGGTCTTGCAAAACAGCGCCTCGAACGGGTCGGATTCCGAGCCCGTTAAGGCCCTCCGATACTTAAGTTAATAAGTAAGATCAACTTCAACTTCAAATATATAAAGTAATTGTACCATAAAGCCAAATCAACTTAGAGAATAAAAAGAGGTATGCACCTCCTTTTATAGAGATAAGAGAAGTCCTCCCAAGCGATGGTTACCTTCTCCTACCATAATTTCATAAATAACACAACTGACTTAGAATTAGGATTCCTCGCATATGCTAAGTTCCCATAAATAATAAATCTCTCATTAAATTAATAGAATAGGCCTGGGCCATTATTCTTTCCATACAGTCCACCGAAACCTCATAAACCACTCACACTAAACCCGCAGGCTTGATATTCACAAGGCCCATAACCGAGCTAAAGTACACAACACGAATATTAGAGGTCGCAACCCTATATGAGAACTCATCCCCATACTCCAGGTCGCTACTCCACAAACCAGCTCACCCACTTCTCCAAAAAGATCACTCAGCTCGCTCACCTCCCAGAACAACACCTTTTTCAGGAAATGAAGTCGCTTATCACAAGTACCCTCATATATCAAATAATATTATGTATAGACATTTTCAATAACTTATTTTGAAAAAAACATTTAACTAATAATTTATACGAGAATTGACCCAAAATATTAACTATTAACTACCGACTATGACTCATAATCTTTTTAACCATCACCACCACACTATACTCCTAATACCATCCATTAAAACACCAATTCTTCAAATTTCATAGAATAGTTTCTTTCCCCTAAAATCTCAACACATCGAGGCTTACTCTAGCAAAAGAAAATCAGTTCTTGCGTCTCATCAATGAAGACACTCATTGAGCGAATAAAAAAAAAAATACTAATTAATTGGATGAATGAAAATATTTTAGATAAAGATATTTTAGAGAGAAAAGAAAGTGTGTGTGTGTTTGGTTTGAGATAAGATAAGATAAAAAGACTTATACAATTTTTTTTTCTTTTCTTTTTTTAAAGTGAAGCTGTGTGATAATGGTGGTCTTTCTTTTTCCCCTATTTTAATTTGATAAATTAAATTAATGGAATAATACACAATTTCATTCCTTCCCCAAAAGTAAGAAACCTTATTATTATAGAAAAATAAAAAATTGTATTTTACACGTGAATATTGTCGTAATTTAGGATATTTAAGATTAATATATGAGTTGCAAAGATTTGGAAGATACTAATTTTATTTTATTGTTTTTATTTTCGTGAAATATTATGAATGTTTATGAATTCAAATGATATATTTGTATATAACTTATTTAATATAATTATTTCTAATTTATCATAAAAAATAAGTATATTTGTACATATATTATTAAATTTTAATATTTTATTGGAAAAACACTCTAATGAAAAATATTTAATCCTATTTAATCAAAATTACAAGTTAAATGATCAAAACTATCCCTACACCTAAAAACTTAATAATAATAATAATAACAATAATAATAATAATAATAATAATATGAATTTTAAAATATAATAGTATGAAATTTTATTAATTTTTTGAATTTTAAAGAGTTATGAATTTGATAATGGTAGTTGCATTTTAAAATATAATAGTATATAAATTGATAATAGTAGTATGAAGTTTTATTGATTCTTTGTTAAATTTTAGTATGAAATCCATAATATTAGTTTGAATTTCATATATAGTATGGAATTGAAATTTAAAAATATTAATTTGTGGGAAAAAAATATTGTATTTTAATATAATATATTGCATAAAATAATTACATGACACAGTATAAAATCTCGCGGTGTAGTCTGAAGTTTTGCATATAAAGATACAAGCATGAAGTCGCATTACATAATATGGAAATGTACAGTATAGTATGAAATTCGATCGGTAACGATTGGTGACAATAATGATGGGTAGTATTAGATGTTGGATCCTTAATCCAACATTGGGCTTATATGTGAAATAATTATATATTGTGTGGACTGTCAAATAAGGAAGCCTAATTAAAAGTGATCAAATAAAGTTTAAGGTATTGGGTTTAATGTATTTTAGTATTATATATTGTGTGGACTGTCAAATAAGGAAGCCTAATTAAAAGTGATCAAATAAAGTTTAAGGTATTGGGTATTTTAGTAGGGTGTGGGGTGTAGATACTCAGTGTGGGCTATCTATATTGATGATGGTCTAAAATAGGTAAACCCTAATAACTCAAGTATATAAGGGTTATGGTCCCTAGGTCATACGTATCAAGATAATCATATTATCAATCTATTCTGCATCCCATTATCAGAACATATAGAGAAAGATTAAGAATTCTCTAAAAGAATTTGGATACGTATTGCCCTAAAAGATCAAACCCCAAATTCAATCGCTTATGGATTCAGGTACGCTTCCGTTAACTAACTTATGATCCTTAATAATTCAATATGATGGTTACTCGGTTATAGCGATGGTTTTCGCTAGGATTATTTTAAATCTAACATTAGAATGTCATGCAATAATATTAATTTTGGTTTATTAAATATTGAATAAGAAAAAAAATGATTAATAAGGATACACTAATATTTTTATGTAATAGTTTAATTCAAATGAGAAGATAATTAATTATATAAAAAAATTAATATTTTATTTTGGATAAAATATTTTCGTGAGACGTCCTATTCGATTCGAATCAACAATTGAATCAGTAGTATGAGGGTTTGATACAATGACCGGTCAATGACGAGACCAGATTTCAAAACACTGATTGGGCCTGCATGAAGCAATTATGGGATTTAATGTCAAGTTCGGCCCCTGTATATATATAAAATTATATATAGAAATAGTATGCCTCGCGTGTTGCATATAGTATAGAATGTAAACTAGTGTACGCTGCGATTGTATATAATTTATACGCCTCGCTATTTAATTTAATTGTATACTTGTTCAAATTTAAAATAAGAAATATTAAATATATGAATGAATACCAACTAAGAGCAAAGACATTAAGCGGCCAAAATAGAAAAGAAATAAGGTTAAGGCAAATGGCAAAAGTGAGTAAAAAGAAGAATGGATCATCTAGAAAAATCAGATTCATATAATAATAATAACTAATGCAGTTGAAATTTGCATTTAATTTTGAAACCTGGAAAGTTGAAACCACTACTTTCCACCTCCCAAACCCTTGTTTCAGAGAAGCAAAAGTGAAGGGGCATTTATGAAACACCTCAAAGTTGAGGGGTCCAAACCAAACAAACAGCTCTATACCTGACGCAATTAATGGGCCCATAAACCAGCTATGAAATGGTCTAAATTTGCCTATACCTGTTACCAACCAACTTATATAGAATTAAAAAAAAAAATCTTACTACTATGTTCTTATTTTATTTTTATAAGTATTTGTTGGTGAGAAGTAGACTTTTTCATTTTGATTGATAATCATATCAGTCAGACGATATTTTAGCCATTTGCATCAAGTTTAAATTTCCCTCTTACATATGCGTTCCTCCCGAAGCACGCACTATAATAAGGTAGAAATTAATTGGTAGCGTATTCAATCAAGCGGGTGATTTTCTCCCCCTTTTACGAATGAAAGCCGAAATCAATAGAATCAATTCTATTCAATTCAATGAGCCAAAAAAGGAAAGAGAGGGATTCGATTTTTATCCAAAATTAATCGGTCGTCTTTTCATAGGTGGGTATTTAAAATTATGTGAATAGTAAAAAATATTATTTGTTGTAAAATTTGAAATTATTTTTTTCTTCATTTTATTTTATTTGTCGTAATTGATTATTTATCGAAAATTAAGAAAGGTGAGTAGTGTTATAATTATAGGTATAAAATGACCATTATATTCTTTTGTTTAAAATAATTAAAAGTGTGAAATAATAAAGGTATGGTTAAAAGTAGTAAAGTACTATATTTAATTCTTATTAGAAAGTAAAAAGTAACAATGATTATCTTTTGAAAATATAATGCGACAGATAGAACGGGAGAAAAAAAAATTCAAAATGCGACAGATAGAATGAGACGGAGAGAGTATTTTTTTTTATTATTGTATATATCAAATTGTATTTGAATAGTTGATGATAATGTATTATACTTTGTTGATATTGCATTATATTTGAAAAGTGAATGGTGTTATTATATTATATATAGTTATATTTAATTATTTAAATATAATAATGGTAGAATAAAAGAGTTTAGTATGTGAATATGATAGTATAGAATATGAGTTAGGTATAAGAAGTTTTTGGTTAAGTATTTGAAATTTGAGTAGTAAAATAAACAGGAATTGAGATTTATAATCTTTCGGGTATTGGGAAACCTAGCCCAAACTGATTCTTAATATCTAAGTACAATTATTTGTATTGGAAGTTTGAGATAGTTTAAATATAATCTCAATCGTCTTCTCAGAGCTAAAAGATACCACGTGCACCTAAGTTAGTTTGGAGACAAAAACACTTATATTAAGAAAATTCATTTGCTTCATAACACTTTGTTTTAAAAAGTTCACAATAGGTCTTATTCTACATTTGAAACTCAATATTATACATATTCTTCCAATTCTACCTATATCTGTAATATCTTTCTTGAAAATTGGAAGAATAGTTTAATAAGAGTAGTATAGTCATTTACATTTATTCCTTAAATCTTGTGTGCAATATTAAAATAAGTATTGTGAATCAGATGGAGTATAATAAATTTAGTTAGAATTGCAATTTTTTTTGCATTAAATATAATTATTTCACATCAACATTTTAGTATTTCAATAAAACAAGTGAATAATATATATATATATATATATATATATATATATATATATATATATATAATTTGTTGTGTAATTAATATTTTTGAGAATTAAACAAATGTATAATTTGGGAAGGGCGAAAAAGAAAAATAAGTCTATTTAAGCGGGAGAGTGTATATATTTATGAAGGAAAAAAGCATGTGCGTATCCAAGGTATAATGATTTTGTTTTTCACCTTGACATGTTATTTTATTCTCTCATTTTTAACTCTTTTATCATTGGAAACGCACGAGTGTTATATATTAGAATCAGGAAATATTCAAAAAGTATTTTTCATTTATTATATAAATATTTTAGTTTATTACAATATTATTATTTATATTAATGTTAAGATATTACCAATTAGAGACACCTTGTAAATTGTATAAATACTCTCATTCTTCAATAAAACATCACCTATCAATTCATAGTAATTATCGTTTCTATCATGGTATCATTAGCTTAGGTTTTAGTATCTTTTTCTTTTCTACTTCTCATCACCATAGCAATCACTTAACTCTTCTCTTTTTCTTCGGCCATCCAAATATGCATGGAGTCTCAATCTCCTTCACCTACAACACCTTCCGCTCCATCTCATTCTCATCATGCCTAAATATCACACATATCAATAGTTTTATCAAAGTCACTTTGGAGATTGAAAAAGCTCATTTTACTGCATGGGCCGAATTATTTAAAATTCATGCCAAAGAATTACAAGTTTTGGATCACATCACCCTCCCGAAAGAACCGACTGTTTCCTCGTCCAATTCCGTCAAAGAAACTGACCCTAACTTGTGTTCTCATATCGATGTCTTGGTTCTTCAATGGATCTATGACTCTATTTTCAATGACTTTCGCCACACCATCATTGAACCAAACTTCATGGCTGAAGTAGTGTGGACTCATATGAAGAATATATTATTCTAACAACAAAAACTCTAGGGCATAAGAAAATATAGGATTCCGATGCCTCGTCTTACTGCCAACATCTCAAGTTTCTCATGGACCATTTGGCAAACGTCGATCCACACATTACAAACAATAGGTTGATCCTCTAATTGGTTTACGGACTTACATATGCATAGTCGAACGTTGGTTCCTAAATTCGCCAAACCCACACACTTATCTTATTCTAAAAAGCATGATATATGTTAGTATTGGAGGAAACGGCATGCAGTCAAATCCAATTCATGATTATTGCAGCAGAAATAGGTCGTGTATAGTACTGTAAATTTAACCCTTCTCATTTTGAACGAGGATGTCAGTGGAAATAACCAGACCTTTAATTTTAATAAACGCAATACCACCAATCGTGGTGGTCGTGGTTGTGGTAATGGCGACAAAGGAGGAGGTAAAGGCGGCAGTCATAGTTGCGGTCAATCACATGACCATTATGGTGAAAACTCACCTAGTTAAAATTATTCTTCTTCTGGGAGAAAATATTTTAGCGAATATGGTGTCAAGCATAATGGATGAGATTGGATTAATACCCATCAGACTAGATAATGGACAGGGCCATCTTCTTGGGGCCCTTGGATTCAACCGTGGGCTACCCCTTCCTCTACCTATCCAACTGCATCCTAGACTATGTACCAACCGACATAGTGGTGGCTATACATACGTTATCACTCACACCTCTAAATGATGATTGGTATATGGACACCGGAACAACATCTCACGTGATGATAAATCTAGGTAGTCTTACATATTATCTTAATATGAGCGCTAATCATAATATTATTGTTAGAAATGGTCATACGATTCCAATTATTGGTTATGGTCATACATCCCTACCTAATACCCACCCTCCGTTGAACTTATATAATGTGTTAAATGCCCCAAAACTCATCAAAAACCTTGTTTTTGTGAGTAAAGTTACTATTGATAATAATGTTTCTATTGTTTCGATTTGTTCGGTTTTTTTGTGAAGAATTTTCAAACAGGGATGCAATTGATGAGATGTAATAGCTTGGGAGATTCTTACCCCGTCACTGGACCTACTTCCCCATCTACATTTATAGCTTTATCTCCTGACCTATGGCACAGTCTTCTAGGATACCCAGAAGCTTCCTTTTTAATATCTCTACATCAAAATAATTTTATTGTCTGTAATAAAATTTAGAAATCTTTAGTGTGTCAATCACGTCATCTTGGAGGATTTGTTAAATTGCCATTTATTATTCTAATTCATTTACTACATTGCCTTTTGATATTGTTCTCAGAGACTAAAGGACTTCTTCTGTTTTAAGTTCAAGTGGGCACCGTTATTATATCTTATTTCTTGATAATTTCATGAATTTGTATGGACTTTTCCTGTTGCTAATAAATCTCAAGTACATGCTATTTTCCTCTCATTTCAGGTATACATAAAAACATTATTCGAAAGGGGAATGGAATGTTTTCAATATGATAATGGCAATGAATTTGATAATAAGCCATTTCATAAATTTTGTGAATCAAATGTAATGCATTTCCGATTCTCATGTCCTCACGCATCTCCATAAAATGGTAAAGCCGAACATAAAATTCATACTATCAACAATAACATCTTAAATCTTCTTGATCATGCATCTATGCCTTCATATCTTCGGCATCATGCCCTTCAAATGGCTAGATATCTCTTAAGTATTATTCCTCATAAAAAGCTTTCTAATAACTCTCCCACTAACATTCTTTTTCAAAGGGATCCGTATTACTTTGAGTTTTTGGGTGCCTATGCTTCCCATTAATTTCATTTACCTCTATAAATAAATAATAAGCACGCCAATGTATTTTCTTCGGATATCCATCTCACATAAAGGGTATATGTGTTTTGATTTATTGTAACGCCCCGATTTTAATTTAGTCGAAAAAGGTTTTATATTTTTACATAATTAAATGGAGGAATCTTGGCGTCACAATAAATGTCAAATTTTCATAATTTTAATATAAAAGATCAAAAGAAAATAGAAAATTTTCTTAAGGTTCAAAATTACGCAGCGGGAAATAATATTCATAATGTAAATATCCAAAACTCCACCAATGGAAAATAATTTAAAAACACGCATTTATGTCTAGTTCGACTTTAATCAAAACAATAAAATAATTTAAGAACATAAATTCAATGTCAAAAGTTTTATTCATTCCTCGTCTCCCATTCACTCGATATCGTCGTTGGTACCTGAAAAAAATATCGTTGATTTGGGATGAGCTCAACGTACTCAATAGTTACACCGACATTTCCATGCAAAATCATACAACTCAAATATAGCACAATTAACCATAGAATTCATAATTTTAACGTCGAAAAACAGTTGACTGCAGCTAAAACGCGGCGGGTTTCCCCGATGACACTTTAGGTCATA
>BMAC01000012.1:1341304-1353947 GCA_014905375.1 Phtheirospermum japonicum
TAACAATTAAACTAGAAATTAACTACTAAATTAACTAAGAGTTTAGAGTACTTATTCGAACTACTAAAATTAGTAAAAAGCTCCAGCTATTCCAGAGGTTGAACGTTGATCTTGGGCGAAGAATGAATCCCGAACTCGAATTCGACGTTTTGGATGCGTTGTTCTTCGATCCTTGATCTCCGTCTTCAAATCTCGTTATGAGATGTGGGATTATTGTTATTATAAGCTAAAATACCCTAGGGGGTCGTGTCTTCTCTTTAAAAATCCGAAATATAGAGGGTTTATATAGATTTTGCATGACTTGGCGCATTAAGAAACCCTAAAATCCGAATTCTGGGCCGTCGCGTCGACGGAGCGTCGACTGACGCGAACAGGCGCTCGGCGGATGTCGGCAGTCTTGGTCGGCAGCGCTCGGCATGTGCGGTCGGCAGGGTGCGCGCGTCGCTGGCAGGTGCGTCGACGTTGTGCGTCGACATCGACGCTTCAGAACATAGCGTCGACATTGCGTCGACCTTGGTGCGTCGACGTCGACGCTTCAGAGCATCGCGTCGGCAGAGTGTCGTCCTTGCGTCGACTGACGCGAGCATGGCTCGCTGGCACGGCTTGCGTCGATGGTGCGTCGACGGTCGCGTCAGTCGACGCGACTGAGCGTCGCGTCTTCCATTTCTCGATCGTTTGCTACTCGTTTTACCGGAAAGCTTGCTTCTTCTACTCTTTGGAACATCGAACTTCGTCTTTTATGCGCTAAACTCTTCCGGTTACTTAGCTGTAAGGTGAAAAACAACGAAACATCACCTAATTGCATCAATTAAGATCGAAATTACGGTAAAATAAGCTGGAATTATAGAATTACGGAATTATGCTTAAATCATCCAACTTATACCAAAAACAAATATAAAAACGGACTAAAAAGCTAGTAAAAAATAAGGACAAATCTACTCTAATCAGGCCCATACGGCCATGAAAGGCGACTGGTTTGCGACGGCGGCGAGGTTTTGGCTGCAGCTGGGCGATGGTGTTGATGGTTGTTGGCGAACGGTGGTGTTGTCGGCTGAATTCTGAATGGGTAGGGTTTAATAAATGTAGGGCTGAATGAATGGGTAGGGTTGAATGAATGGGTACGGTTGAATGTTGGGCCAAAAAAGCAGTATTAGTGTAGTAAAAAAGCGCTGCCATAATATGAAAAAAAGCACCCCTGAAATTGTCAAATTTGTAGCAATGCTAACATATAAAAAAAAGCATTGCTACTTATATTATAAAAGCACTAATTATAAGTGAAAAAAACATTGCTACTTAATTATACATAAATTTTATTTAAAATTGTTTGTTGAAGATTTGAGTTTTTTGAAAATTTTGAATTTTTCCGTTAATTGTAGGATGAATTTTGTGATGCTTTTTGTATAAAGCCGCAGTACTTTTTTTTTATTTATTTATCCGTAGTGCTTTCTAAAGAGCAATTCAGCGCTCTTTATGAATGTTGTTATATGTCGAAAATACCCTTTTTATTAATTTAATGCAATATTTTACCCATAAATACACTGCTGACGTGTCGATGTTCTCAACCATCTAAATTATTCAATCCAAGTGATTAAGGATGAGGTCCCCTAGGTTCACATATTAATGACATGGTTCCATTTGGAACCCAACCCTTTATCCGTATAATGTTAATTAATACTAAATTTTAAAAAACTTCATCCATTATTCCATCCAAACAATTCGAACACTATGTAATGTAAGGTTGAATATTCTATAGAATAGAACATATCTTACAGGTGTATTCTTATTTATATTTCTGCTAATTAAACATTATAACTCTATCACCTGATGGTTCGTCTGTTTAAGAAATTACCAAACTGGTTCATCTAGAAATAAGAATATATTTGTGCTTCAACTATGTATTACTTGTTAATTAATTGCGAATCCCTAGGTAAGAACCGCAGCTCCACATTTATTTCACGTTTAATGACGAACTTTTAATTGTACTAAATAATTAATATCGGGTCACGCCCTCCCAACTCGGCAAAATGAAAATTTGGCGATTCTATTTCTTTAATTTTGGTTGATTTAGAGAATAATAATATAATTTACCTTTTAAGAAAGGTGGGTATTTCTTTTTTTTTTTTTGATGGAACAGTAATTGAGTTTTTTTTTTTAAGTAATTGGATATGAAGATATTTAATAGTAAAAATAATGACCCACTAACTTTTAGGATAATTCATATCGATTGTGGGACGTTGTAAAATGTAAAACAATTATGCCAAATGATTAAATTGACCCGAAATAAATTCAATTTACGTTGATCAATGGACCGCCCAGTCCGTTTATAAACTACAATCCATGCGCATAGATATAAAATGTATGCTTTTTCCATTTCTAACTTATTTTAATCTTTGAATGAGGCATTCAGTTCATCCTACTATAAGTTCTGTGGGTGGGAAAATGTAAGTTGATTAGTGGAGGATTATATTAAAAAACTATCCAACATAAATGTTCTTTTTTTCTTTTCCGTTTTCTTTTTATAACGGCAAAATTCAAAATTGAACGAAAATATATAATAAGGTTTAACATCCCCACCTTCCAAAATTCCAATATCAAAAGGTCAAAACATTGGGCTATCCTGTCTCGGAAAAGAATTGAGCCGAAACACATAATATTGCAAACTACAGGGGACTATTTTGGAAATAATCGAGAAATCTCGCCCACGATCTTAACCCCTTAACCTCGCTTCCTCACGCCTTTTATGAAAGTAGCTTTCCCTCGAGTCATCATCTTCATTCAGTAAAGTGCCTAAATATCGTTTTCTCTTTTTCTCTGTAACTGCGTATCCAGCTGATAGATACACGCGCACATACGTCTGATCGTATGCGAGATTAATAGAAGTATATACGCACGCCTCTACTTGCATGCGATGACCGTATAGGGGCCAGCAATCAGAGTATTAGCGATCAAGGTATGGGGTTGTGTTTCTCGCGCGGCGATAGATCGACGCCGAAGAGGAGAAAACAGTCGAAGCGAATTACGAACCACTCGGCGGCGGCGGCGGATGGGGGCGTCGGGAGCAACCGGTGGTCGAGGAGTCGGTCGTCGAGGAAGGAGGAGAACCTGATTCACGAACGGGCGCTCGCGGCGGCGATTCTCTTCCAGCAGCAGCTGCAGAGCGGCGGCGCCGGCGGCGCGGCGCCGTTCGATAGGTCGACGTCGTTGAGGTATCCTAACGGGAGCTCGAAGAAGAATCAGGCCTTACCTCGGAGCTCGAGCTCCAGAGCGCGGTCGCTCACTGATCCTCTGCTTCAACCTCACCAGCTTGTTAATCAGGTACTATTGAAGAATTTAACCATTTTTGGTGTGTTGTTTTTGTTGCGTTTGGAAAGTTAGATTGGTTAATCTTTTGGGAATCATCATTAATTGCGGATGTTTGTATGTTTAAGATGAGTTTTAGTTGTTAATTTGAGTGATTTCGGATTTCGTTTTTATTATGATTGCTCTTTTTCACAATAGTCAAGCCTGTCTGTAAAGTTAAAAAGATGGGCGCTTTATTGAAGTTTGTGTTGCTTTGGTGTGTTAAATTGTCAGGTCGGCCGAGGCTGGACAATACGGGTGTAAATGAAGGGGGTGGGGGGGACTATGGTTGAAGTTTTATTTGATTTGTACTTCATGGAGATTTAATAAAATTTAATACATTAAAATACGAATCTAGTTCTTGATACTTTATTCATAGTCTAGCATTTTTAACTAATTGAGTAGAACTTGTGTAAATAATTTTAAAAAAAAAAATCAAATATGATTTATTTTATTTGGATAACAAGCCCTACTGAAACTTTTAACCATCAATGATAAGTGTGTTGGTGTATTCTATAATTGCATTGCTTGTTTGAGCGAGACATTCACTTCTATGCATTAATGCTTTGGCTTCAAGGTAGATAATACTAAATTCGTAATCTATTTGTTCTTTATTGGTGGGTGTTTGAGTAATTACTGTCCTGGTCAGCATGTATAAATGACATCATTTGTCATTCTTTCCTTTTTTAAAATTTTTATATATTTATGCGATTTTACGGAACTTTCCCACTGACTACTACTAAGATTTCACTTTTTTTTTGCACGGCTATTCTTTTTTCTGATCTTTATCTATTGAGAAAAAACGGAGGTAGAAAAGTTTTCATAGAGAATGAATAACCTCAAAGCATTCCTTCCGTATCGATCGGTTACTTTTACGATATTTGTTTTTGCTTCTATTCTGATGTGAGTTTCTTTGAGAATTTATTGGTTGTTTGTTTCAACTTATTATTCTGGATATGTATCTATTTGCTCGCTTTAGTCTTACGGATTATCACTTAACTATTTCTCTACTTAGCAGAATATCAAGATTGAAGATCTCGAGACCAACCATTTTGTACTTGTTCATGGTGGTGGTTTTGGTGCCTGGTGCTGGTATAAAACTATTGCACTATTAGAAGAAGGTGGATACAAGGTTACAGCAGTGGATTTGACTGGCTCCGGGATTCATTCTTTTGACACAAACAGTATCACAAGTCTTTCCCAATATGTGAAGCCTCTGACTGATTTTCTAGAAAAGCTTACTGATGGGGAGAAGGTTATGCTTTCCGATCTTTTAATTAATTCACGTATTCTGGTGTTTTCAGCTTGTTGTTTTCTCAAATAAATTTTGGAAACAACAGAATGTTTTTAGCCACATTACTCTTTTCCGTGCTTTACGTATATTCATGAAACATATCATACTTGCATCCGGTTTGTTAATAACTTCATCTTCCCGTATTGCATTTTTTCCATTTAATGTTGAAGTTGGCCACTTATAGTTAACTAGTTGAACTTGTCATCTGCTAAATCATTTTTCTGGCTTGAATTGGTTTTGCAATATATAGGGAATTTGAGCTATTACATCACCTTAAGAGCTTTGCACTTTCTTGTTTACTTCACTTGTATTTACTCTCAATATATGATTTTGTTCTCACATTCGTCCTTGATACATGCAGGTAATTTTAGTGGGGCATGATTTTGCTGGGGCATGTATATCATATACTATGGAGTTGTTTCCCTCTAAAGTATCAAAAGCTGTTTTTCTTGCTGCAGTTATGTTGACGAGTGGACAAAGCGCCCTCGATATGTTCTCTGAAAAGGTTAGTTTCTAACTAAACAGTTTAATATCAAATGGACTTGGCATAGAAAGAGGAGTAATTTTATTCTTACGTAATTGTTGACTCTTCATCTCGAACTTTTGGACAGATATTATAATCCAATATCCATTCATGTCTTTTGTTATTTAGTGTTGATTATGTTATGATAGTAGTTTCTTGTCTTTCTGGGAAAAGGAAAAGATGAATGTTATTTAGACTTCAAATGAGTCATTTAGCTAGCCATCGGGTTTTATGCTTGCTGAACTGTGTGTTATCACATCCCACGTTTTAGATTTGATTTATGGAAAAATAAAAAATAAATATGCATTCGCATTTTTAGTTTCTTTACGTCATAATATTAGTTTGAGAGAATTGGGAAGCACTTCTATCATTTTAAACATATTGCAGTTACAGGATTTTAATGTTCTGTTTATTTACTTTGTATGCGTCTCTGGAAAGGTGAAAGGTGATCGTAAAGTGAATTCATTCAGGCTAATCCCCGATCATTGCACATAAGCTCGAAATTTGGTCCTGCAATTCTGAAAGATGTTTGATTGTTTAGAAGTAATTTAATGTTCGGTTGCTTGGAGATCAGAATGCTTTATATGAGGTGATATAAGCAAGCTGAAATATGTTTTTTCTTCTTAAAATAATTATTTCAGGTGGAATCAAATGACTTGATGCGTCAGGCACAGATTTTTCGTTATGCCAATGGGAACAATCAGTCACCAACTGCTATTGATTTCGACAAATCTCTTTTGAGGGACTTGCTATTCAACCAGAGTCCGGGCAAGGTATATGAGCAGCTATTGATCAAATTATCCTTATCTTTTCTTTTCTTAATTAAGATGTGCATGGAAAAATATAACAAAATTATCAGATTGCTGAATCTTTTTCTCAGTTTGTGGCTACAATTCAACCATGAAATCTGGCCTTGGCTGTCATCATTCAAGATTCCAAGAGTTTAAACACCATTTGATACATAATCTTAACATATAATAACAAATGATTAATGCAAACTTTTCGTAATTAAAAAACACAAAAGTTGAACCCAAAATGAATGTAAGAGAATTGCCAATATATATATTGGGGTCCAAGTATAATCGATATTTGCATGTATATCGCAAAGCGTGTTAATTCCTTGTTCGAATCCCTTTCACAGGATGTTGCGTTGGCATCTGTGTCGATGAGGCCGATCCCCTTTGCTCCGGTTTTGGAGAAGCTGTCTTTATCTGAAACTAACCATGGGTCTGTGAGACGGTTCTATATTGAAACGCTTGAAGACAATGCTATACCGATCGCTGTACAGGAATTGATGGTAAATAAAAGTCCACCAGAGCGGGTATTCCATCTCAAAGGTGCCGACCACGCACCGTTTTTCTCTAAGCCTCAAGCCCTGCATAAGCTTTTGGTGGAAATATCGAGGGTCCCGTGAACAGTGAAGTTCATTGTTTCCCAAGCTTCTGCTGACATCATTCAAACATTGTGGTAGAATTTTTAACTTGCATCAGAGATGCTGTGCCAGATGATTTGGTATTTACTTGAGCTAACATAGAGAATATCATCACCTTTTTTTTTTTCCCTCGTCAAGACTTTAAATTTCTGATATTTGATACTCAATGTGTATAATTGATAGCTGTGATTAATCAGTTGTCTCTGGAAGTTTAACAGCCTAAAGTGCATTTCTTTTTTCCAAGTTTAGTTGAGTCTTGTCTTTGGTCGTTTACACTTCACAGCTTTGGTTGAACGCATCTTCAATGAACTGTTAGAGAATGGGAATCAAGAAGAGGGGTGCAAATTCAATGGATTACGATGTTATAATTGATTAAATATAGCTTCTAGCTAGCAGCTAAAGATTGTTATTTTACTTTTCATCACTCCTTTCATTTTTTGGTTTCAGTCGATGTATCCGTGTTATATTTCTTCAAACCTATTATTCACAGATCGATATATATATATATATATATTGATTAAACATACATTCATCAAAAAATTCTATACTTCAATTTCCACAATCACAATTAAAATTTAACTTCTTTCTCTTCCAAATTTAATCCAAATAAATTCCTAACACCCTATTTAATTTTATACTTCTTTCGCTTTCGGCAACGAAATTTCATACTAATACATTTTATATGCATGCAAAAAATCATACTACATCGTCAGAGTTTATACATCATCCAAGAATTTCATGCCAAGGGTAACTCATGTTAATTCAAGTAGTTGGGGAGAACCTAGGAAACTCATTTTTCAGAGTATGAAATAAACTTTGATTTCTACAACTTTCTTCCCCCAATTCCCACTGCACATCCCACTTGTCACCGTTACACTTCCATAAACAATCTCACAAGCAATGGCCAAAACAACCGAGGCACCACAAAACCTGAGCCCAACCAATATTCAGACGCTGATAATGGCCTCAAAAAATTTCCACCTCAACTTGCTAGAAGAGAGCATGAAGGATGAAGGCGTGTGTGAACAGTGTGATTGAGGCAGCCAAAAGGGTTGAAAACGAGGGGTTGGGGGACGATCATAATTCCTCAAAATCTTAACTATATAGTTGGAACACAATAACTATATTAATGACTTAACTATATAATACTCATAAATCAACCGTAAAACAATTATATTGGAATGGAAGGAATATCAATTTACACTAAATAGTAAACATTTAAATATAAGGGGAGGAAAATGGTAAATAAAATCCTATTAATGTAAATGGTGATAAAGTACCTCATGACCATGCCTTTAGTTTTTTGTGATCCATGTTATGCAAAAGAAATTAACACAATAAAAAAACACCACCAGAAGTCTGGCATCTTTAATAGCCAAGAGTAGTTTCACTAAAACCTTATTTTGAAGTGTTCAATTGAGTATGCAAGGATCATAAAAATTCTCAGACAGAATTTGTTGAGTTGCAAGGATGAGAGGCAGACAATGTCAATTTTCCTCAGAACATAACAAGAAAAAGAATCGACCAAAACTCAACTTTGTTCTAGTTCTAAAGACAAGACAGAGAATTAAGGCATATTGAGATTTTTTTTTTAACCATGTCAAAGGATATATATCAATCAACATTTCATCAGTAAAATCATCATTTTCGCATTAACAGTGCACCCTCAACCCAAATAACAACAGATACAGTTGATACAAGACAACAACAGAACTGACAAAATTTAAAAACCCAAACTGGCTAAATGCACCAAGTCATTAACATCAACAGCAAGCCAATACTGTAAAAGATAGATATGCAAACAGGCAATACTCCTCCAAGAGGTATGATAATTAATAAGAGAAAAAAGTAAGACGCTTTTGAGGCTTTAAGAAAATGTTATAATGAGAATAAGTATTCAGATAACTTTACTAACAATTTCCACAGGAAGTACAAGCAATAAAAAGAAGAATGTTCCAAGACTAGCCCTGATGTTATGCTCAGGGATGGATCAACAAGTAACACTTAGACAACAGCTATCCTTCCCCTCAACTCTCAAGAATACATCATTTCTTGATAGAAAATTTTAAATGATGCTGTTATCAACCAATCAGGGGAGGGCAACAAATAACATATCATAACCAATAGCTGTTAATCAAGTAAAAATGGCCACTCAAGCATCTGAATTTAAGCACACCAGACAAATCCATTTTCACGGTGGGATTTGACATCAAAATACCAAACTTCTAAAACTAAAACAAATATACATGTTAAATCATGTGCACAAACAACACAGGAGGAATACCAAACGTGAACTACAAGCGCCACAGATTACAGCAAATGTTAGGATATAATACAGCAACAAGTAAATTATATAAACAGCACCAACTTAAAAAATACAGCACATATTCCATGAACACAGAGCAACAATCATACTAACAGAGCACCAATAAAACAGAAATAATCCACAATCTGGAAAAAAGCAACTTCCATTTCAATCTGATAATAGTATGACATTAATTAAACCCAAACAAAAGTCTTACACCATAATAATCATGATATCGCTATCTAATTCCACAAAGCGGAAAAGTCATTAGCTTCTCACGGAAACAAAACAAGACATAATGGAAAAGGGGGAGATAGAAACCAAGGATGTTTAGAATCCGAGCTTGGTACGGCGCCAGTGGCGGCGCTTGGCGTTGTAGCGGATGGTGTTATCGGTGCGCATCCGGATCCAGTACGGAATAGGCCTGTTCTGCCTCTGCTTCTTGGCCAGCTTCTTCTTGATCATGAAAGTCTTGTGCGACGGCTGCAAATCCAAAAATTACACACACGAGAATAATGAATCTTGCTAGGATAAATTGAAAGGAGAAGTAGAGAGGGAGAGAGGCGGACCATGGTTAAATTCCTGCGGCTGCGAGAGCTCTCCTCCTCTAGGGTTTGCGGTTGCCGTGAAATGGTTCAAGCTTGCAGATTGGCAAATATATAAGCCCTAATTAGTTATTCTATATATGTGGACTGGCTAGGGTTACTGAAGGGCAGGGGAAAATTAAGCCCTGAAAAAAGGGTTTTTTTTTGTCTTTTTTTTTTTTTTGTTTTTTAAAATAAAATTCCTCTACAAACCCAAACTAAATATGTTATACCCCTTTATCGAACATATTTTTTTTAGATATATATCGAACCTAAATTTGATCATTTGAACTTTCATTTATTTTTTTGGTTAGCTAAATACATCCCAACAAACACTTATTATATATATATATATAATATATATATATATATATATATATATATATATAATTCGAGTATTACATGAAATTTATCAAAAATTAATATAAAAAATTGTAATGATTATAAAGTTTATAAATTTAAAAATAAAAAATTTAAAATATATTGTATTTTCAACTCGTATATTATATTTTTAACTCGTATCATATACTAATTTATAATCACTATTATTATTTTTTTATTATTAAATAATTTTATATTTTAATATTTAAATTAAATTAGTTAATAAATTTATTTACATACTTAAGTAAACTCAAAAGTTATCACATTTCCAACTCGAGGGCAATTTATTAGGTGGACCTGGGTGCACCTTGCTAGGTGCACCCTATTTTACGTGATGATATCTGATAGTTATACGTGATGATATATGGTAGTTATACGTGATGATATGTGTCAAAAATTTAGAGTTTAGGGTTTACTTTTCCATTTTAGGGTTTAGTTTTACATTTTAGAGTTTAATTTTTTATTTTTAGGGTTTAATATTTCATTTTAAGGTTTAGTTTTTTATTTTTTTAATTTAATTTTCCATTTTATTTCTATCATTCTGCCAGTTATATGTGATGATATGTGTCAGTTATATGTGATGATATGTGTCAGTTATATGTGATGATATGCGATAGAAATTTAGGATTTAGAGTTTAATATTCAATTTAAGGGTTTAGTTTTTAATTTTAAGGATTAATTTTCCATTTTTAGGGTTTAATTTTTTGTTTTAGATTTATTTTTTTAATTTTAGGATTTTAAATTTAAGATTTAGAATTTCAATTACTTGTGATGATATGTACCAGTTACATGTGATGATATGTACCAGTTATATACGATGATAAATTAAATTACAGGTGCACCTTATAAGGTGCACCTGAATCCATGGTATACTGTCTCCAACTCGAGCCTAATCTCTATTAATTAATTAATATTATTAAATATTTTTATATTTCATATTTGATTAAATTCGTTAATAACTTTAGTAACATATTTAGATAAATTTCAAATGATGTTATATTCTCACCCCATGTTGCATTGTATTACTGTCTAATAAATATTTATTAATGATTATTATCTAATTTTATATTTTTTATGTTTAGATTGAATTTCTTAATAATATTTATTTACATACTTAGATTATTGTAAATAACTTGTAATTTACTTATTTCTTATATTTAAAATTCAAATAATATTTTTTTAGCTTTTATTATAAATATTTTTTTTTTCATTTTTTACTGTTAAGTTTTTTTGTAATTAACATTGTCTATTAATTAGAATAACTAACTTAGATTTTTTTTCTTCTAATTATATATGGCTTTTTATATTTTTATATTAAAGAATAAAAGAAAATATTGAATCAAATAAAAAATAATAGGAAATATTAAATTAGGTAAGATATAATAAAAATAAGAGATTAGATTAGGCAAAATATAATATAAATAAATATATTAACTTAGGTAGATATTATGCTCCATGTATTTTAGTAAGTGTTCAAACCAAGTAAACATTCGAACCACCAATAAAAACAAATTTTCTAGACAGACACGTAGAATATAAATTTTTTAGATTATTATATAGTGAGATATATATAAGATTGAGTGCAAATGAGAACACCACTCTTACTTGTGAATCTAGGGACATTCTACAACCATTGGATGAAAAAAATTGGCGTCCTAAATTTGTTATTGGTCTTGTCCATTTATCATGGAAGGGTATGAAAATATTTTTTAATTAGGAATTTATTTACAATCCCAACAACCACGTTAACTTATTTTCATTTTTCACACAATCATGAATATTGTCCCTATATTCATCTTTTTTTTTATTATTATTTTTCATGAGTTTGTAAATCAATGTCTTTCTTTTTCTTTATTCATCACAAAACTCATAGTAAACAAACAAAAATCAATTAAAATTCTAGATCCCCAAATCAATCACATAATGAGCTTACGCGTATGGTTGGATGATCTCCAAAGTCCGATGGCGGCAAAATTAGTGGCAAAAAGGGCACGAGACTGAGGAAAGAAAGAAGAATGCATCACCGTGAGAGACGTTGTGAGGGATTATAGACTGACTTCTCGAATCTTTATGGAAGTTTTTTTTTCTTACAAATAAAATAATTAAGTCAAATTGAATTTAAATTTTTTTTAATTTTTTTGCTGGTTATTAACTATGTTTATCTATTATATTTCTTATTGTTGTTGTTGTTTGAATTTTCTGATTGCTGTTTGGAGGTTTTAGTGGTGATGAAAATAGGAAAAGGGGTTCATGGCTTGGTATGAATCAATATGTTTTAGYTTTGGGAAAATAGAAGGAAATGAAAATACAATAGATATTGAGACAATTAAAGGCAATTAAAACAAGTAAAAGAAGCAAAATAACTAACTATGAAAGTAGTTGCAAGTCTTTCGGATACCTCGTGCGTATGCCCAAATTGAAAGTGCAAGCAATAATGAAAATAAACAAGTAAAAGCAAAGTTTCATCAAGTACAACTAAAGCAACCTAGAGTACAACCATGCATGCATGATCCTAAAWTTTGAAATAATGCAAATTAATTTTTTTTGAAAAGCCGCTGGCCTTGGCGATGGGAGTGGCATGGCCTGGCGTGCGGGTGGCGTGGGAATAGCCGCGGAAGTTGGCATTGGACTTGGTGACGGGAGTGGCGTGTGCCAGCGCTGGGCTGGGGCGTGGCATGGGATTTGGCGGCGCTAGGCGCTGGCGGGCGAGGATCTGCTGAGAACGTACGGGCTGGCGGGCACGATGTTGGAGAGCAAATTGGCGTACTCTATTGCATTGGCGTGG
>BMAC01000012.1:1353972-1391781 GCA_014905375.1 Phtheirospermum japonicum
GAAAGTCATTAGCTTCTCACGGAAACAAAACAAGACATAATGGAAAAGGGGGAGATAGAAACCAAGGATGTTTAGAATCCGAGCTTGGTACGGCGCCAGTGGCGGCGCTTGGCGTTGTAGCGGATGGTGTTATCGGTGCGCATCCCGATCCAGTACGGAATAGGCCTGTTCTGCCTCTGCTTCTTGGCCAGCTTCTTCTTGATCATGAAGTCTTGTGCGACGGCTGCAAATCCAAAATTACACACACGAGAATAATGAATCTTGCTAGGATAAATTGAAAGGAGAAGTAGAGAGGGAGAGAGGCGGACCATGGTTAAATTCCTGCGGCTGCGGAGAGCTCTCCTCCTCTAGGGTTTGCGGTTGCCGTGAAATGGTTCAAGCTTGCAGATTGGCAAATATATAAGCCCTAATTAGTTATTCTATATATGTGGACTGGCTAGGGTTACTGAAGGGCAGGGGAAAATTAAGCCCTGAAAAAAGGGTTTTTTTTTGTCTTTTTTTTTTTTTTGTTTTTTAAAATAAAATTCCTCTACAAACCCAAACTAAATATGTTATACCCCTTTATCGAACATATTTTTTTTAGATATATATCGAACCTAAATTTGATCATTTGAACTTTCATTTATTTTTTTGGTTAGCTAAATACATCCCAACAAACACTTATTATATATATATATATATATATATATATATATATATATATATATATATAATTCGAGTATTACATGAAATTTATCAAAAATTAATATAAAAAATTGTAATGATTATAAAGTTTATAAATTTAAAAATAAAAATTTAAAATATATTGTATTTTCAACTCGTATATTATATTTTAACTCGTATCATATACTAATTTATAATCACTATTATTATTTTTTTATTATTAAATAATTTTATATTTTAATATTTAAATTAAATTAGTTAATAAATTTATTTACATACTTAAGTAAACTCAAAAGTTATCACATTTCCAACTCGAGGGCAATTATTAGGTGGACCTGGGTGCACCTTGCTAGGTGCACCCTATTTTACGTGATGATATCTGATAGTTATACGTGATGATATATGGTAGTTATACGTGATGATATGTGTCAAAAATTTAGAGTTTAGGGTTTACTTTTCCATTTTAGGGTTTAGTTTTACATTTTAGAGTTTAATTTTTTATTTTTAGGGTTTAATATTTCATTTTAAGGTTAGTTTTTTTATTTTTTAATTTAATTTTCCATTTTATTTCTAATCATTCTGCCAGTTATATGTGATGATATGTGTCAGTTATATGTGATGATATGTGTCAGTTATATGTGATGATATGCGATAGAAATTTAGGATTTAGAGTTTAATATTCAATTTAAGGGTTTAGTTTTTAATTTTAAGGATTAATTTTCCATTTTTAGGGTTTAATTTTTTGTTTTAGATTTATTTTTTTATTTTAGGATTTTAAATTTAAGATTTAGAATTTCAATTACTTGTGATGATATGTACCAGTTACATGTGATGATATGTACCAGTTATATACGATGATAAATTAAATTACAGGTGCACCTTATAAGGTGCACCTGAATCCATGGTATACTGTCTCCAACTCGAGCCCTAATCTCTATTAATTAATTAATATTATTAAATATTTTTATATTTCATATTTGATTAAATTCGTTAATAACTTTAGTAACATATTTAGATAAATTTCAAATGATGTTATATTCTCACCCCATGTTGCATTGTATTACTGTCTAATAAATATTTATTAATGATTATTATCTAATTTTATATTTTTTATGTTTAGATTGAATTTCTTAATAATATTTATTTACATACTTAGATTATTGTAAAATAACTTGTAATTTACTTATTTCTTATATTTAAAATCAAATAATATTTTTTTAGCTTTTATTATAATATTTTGTTTTTTCATTTTTTACTGTTAAGTTTTTTTGTAATAACATTGTCTATTAATTAGAATAACTAACTTAGATTTTTTTTCTTCTAATTATATATGGCTTTTTATATTTTATATTAAAGAATAAAAGAAAATATTGAATCAAATAAAAAATAATAGGAAATATTAAATTAGGTAAGATATAATAAAAATAAGAGATTAGATTAGGCAAAATATAATATAAATAAATATATTAACTTAGGTAGATATTATGCTCCATGTATTTTAGTAAGTGTTCAAACCAAGTAAACATTCGAACCACCAATAAAAACAAATTTTCTAGACAGACACGTAGAATATAAATTTTTTAGATTATTATATAGTGAGATATATATAAGATTGAGTGCAAATGAGAACACCACTCTTACTTGTGGAATCTAGGGACATTCTACAACCATTGGATGAAAAAAATTGGCGTCCTAAATTTGTTATTGGTCTTGTCCATTTATCATGGAAGGGTATGAAAATATTTTTTAATTAGGAATTTATTTACAATCCCAACAACCACGTTAACTTATTTTCATTTTTCACACAATCATGAATATTGTCCCTATATTCATCTTTTTTTTATTATTATTTTTCATGAGTTTGTAAATCAATGTCTTTCTTTTTCTTTATTCATCACAAAACTCATAGTAAACAAACAAAAATCAATTAAAATTCTAGATCCCAAATCAATCACATAATGAGCTTACGCGTATGGTTGGATGATCTCCAAAGTCCGATGGCGGCAAAATTAGTGGCAAAAAGGGCACGAGACTGAGGAAAGAAAGAAGAATGCATCACCGTGAGAGACGTTGTGAGGGATTATAGACTGACTTCTCGAATCTTTTATGGAAGTTTTTTTTTCTTACAAATAAAATAATTAAGTCAAATTGAATTTAAATTTTTTTAATTTTTTGCTGGTTATTAACTATGTTTATCTATTATATTTCTTATTGTTGTTGTTGTTTGAATTTTCTGATTGCTGTTTGGAGGTTTTAGTGGTGATGAAAATAGGAAAAGGGGTTCATGGCTTGGTATGAATCAATATGTTTTAGCTTTGGGAAAATAGAAGGAAATGAAAATACAATAGATATTGAGACAATTAAAGGCAATTAAAACAAGTAAAAGAAGCAAAATAACTAACTATGAAAGTAGTTGCAAGTCTTTCGGATACCTCGTGCGTATGCCCAAATTGAAAGTGCAAGCAATAATGAAAATAAACAAGTAAAAGCAAAGTTTCATCAAGTACAACTAAAGCAACCTAGAGTACAACCATGCATGCATGATCCTAAATTTTGAAATAATGCAAATTAATTTTTTTTGAAACATCAATGGGAAGAGCAATAAAAGTTGAAGTGATTGCTGTTTGGAGGTTTTAGTGGTGATGAAAATAGGAAAAGGGGTTCATGGCTTGGTATGAATCAATATGTTTTAGCTTTGGGAAAATAGAAGGAAATGAAAATACAATAGATATTGAGACAATTAAAGGCAATTAAAACAAGTAAAAGAAGCAAAATAACTAACTATGAAAGTAGTTGCAAGTCTTTCGGATACCTCGTGCGTATGCCCAAATTGAAAGTGCAAGCAATAATGAAAATAAACAAGTAAAAGCAAAGTTTCATCAAGTACAACTAAAGCAACCTAGAGTACAACCATGCATGCATGATCCTAAATTTTGAAATAATGCAAATTAATTTTTTTTGAAAATATCAATGGGAAGAGCAATAAAAGTTGAAGTGAAATTTTAAAACTTTTCGAAAAATAACTAGAAACGAAGAGTAGATCTAAAATTTATCATAAATTCATGCATGAAAACTAAATTCAAAATAAAGCATATGAAATACTCAAAATAAAAATGACCAAGGACTCGATCTATGATCTCGGTGTGTCAACTCACCCAAATTCCATGGACGATTCACAAGATCTAACAATTAATCTAAGATCTAAGGCAAAATTAATAAAATGAAGAACAAGCATGAAAATTAAAGAAAGCTTACTTGAATTAAAGGAAACGAGTAACAAGCTTGAATTAAATTGCAACAAAGTAAAATCCAAGTGATGGCTTGAATTCTTCTTAGACTTACAAAACCCAAGGTAAATATTCCAATTAAATCTAAGAACTAGAGAGAGAAAATATATCTAAAAACTAGAGAGAGAGAGAGAGAGAGAGAGAGAGAGAGAGAGAGAAAGATTAATCCCAAACCCAAGCTTGGGTTGGGAGGAGAGTGGATCATTTTACAAAATGAGAGTTGAGTTCTATTTATACTAGATTTAGTTGGGGTTAAATGGGTTAAATTAGCCTTAAAGGCTTGGAAATTCTGGGTTTGACTAAAATTGGACCAAAAATGGTCTTGCTAGACCATTAGCTAGCCTTTTGGCACATTTTGGCTCAAGGTGGCTCAGCCCTGGCCGAGCCTAGGCGTTCATGGGTCGGTAGTTGGCGCTGGGCATTGCCTGGCGTGCGGGTGGCGTGGCCTGGCGTGCGGGTTGGCATGGGAAATAGGCGCGGAAGTTGGCGCTGGCCTTGGCGATGGGAGTGGCATGGCCTGGCGTGCGGGTGCTTATGGCTTGACTTGGCGAGCCATGGCGAGCATTCCAGGAAGTTTGGCATTTTGGAGCTTATTCTTGGCACAACTTTTGGCACGCCTTGGCTTGAACTTTGGTCCTCAATGCATTAGTTTGAATTCAAATCATTGAGCCACCTATTAAATGAGAATTTTGAATATAAAAACCCAAGAATTACACCAAACCTCAAGGTAATTAAACCCATTAAGCCATATTAAGTATAAAATTAACAAGAAATATGAAAAACAACAAAACAAGAAAAACAACCTAATAATCTAACGAAACTCGACTCGAAACCACTAAAAATGACACCAAGCCCTAATTAAAAATACGAGAAAAATACCACAATTACATGTAAAACAACTACCCCACACTTATCGGTTTGTTTGTCCTCGAACAACGAAAAGAATCGAAAATGTACATGCAATGAACATTATGCAAGAAGAAAAGTCCTTGTGCTTATCCTTATTAATATGATAAAAGTATCAATATAGACTCGTTATCGTCAAGCATTGCTCGTATTACTCTTTCTCAACAAATCGATGACTTCCTTACAAATGGAATTTTGAGGGTGTTCGCTCAATTCGCTCAAGTGTTTTGTTATATGGGACGTGTATACGCTCGAATCGGATAATGCATGCACCTTGACAAGATTTCACAAATTAAAAACTCAAAATCACCCATTGTACATGACCAAACAAGAATCTAAAGAGGTCTTTATTTCGGGTTGTAATGTTGGCTCTTTGGTAAGGTATGTAATATTTGATATGTGGCTAACACACGATCAAACATTATCAATAACACACGAAACCCTAACTTCTAGAACCCAAAACTTAAGATTGCTTCACTCTTCCCAAATTACCAAACTTTCATTCGAAATCTTTTTGTACATTCGCACACTATTCCGACTTTTATTTCACAACACTTATAAGCTTTTTGAATTCGCTTCTTTTTACTAAACTTAGCCTTTTTGAACATTAGGCTTTTCACTTGAATGCACACTTTATCATTTTTCGTGATTTATGTTGGAATTTTATTCTCTTTTGCATTATTTTTTGTATAAGCAACTCAAAATCCAAAACCCAAAATTGATTTTCCACACATTTCTAGTCAACTAACAGCATACACTCTCACCTCACAATTCATGAAAATATAAGAGCTAAAATCGAGCTCGACTAATAAGAAACGGGGCATAGGCTCAAGAGGGCTCTTTTGGAAATTCTAAGTAGCTTATATATATTTGGATATGGCCGGAATAAAGGTGATATATGTGCCTCGAGGTCATTTCAAAATTCAATCATGTACGAGAAAAATCAAGCCACCTCAATATAATTCCATAAAAATACAAGCAAAACCGATAATTCACACAAGGCTACTCACTATTTTGCACCGGGTTTTGGAGACAAAATCAAAAGAGGTTTTAGAATTTTGAAATCTTTTCACGAGTAAATGTTGATTATATATATATAGGCAGGTTTTTGACGAAGCACAAAAATTCAACTCCTCACACAGGAGGGCATATACATGCAAAAACTCGACAAGTAAAATATTCAAACCTTCAAGCATACGGTGATTGCTCAGCAATGTAATAAAGACACGAAAGACACAAAAACGACTCAACCATATAAATGTGCAAATAGTAAGCGTCACTTTGCCAAGGCTCGAGTTAAGAAAGTCAAATCATGCTTTTCGACACCCGGGCCCTAACAACCTACACACCCCACACTTAAACCATACAATACCCTCATTGCATTTTAATGAAAATCAAGTAAAAGAGGGGTGAAATAGAAACTTCCTTAATCGAGCAAGTTTGGTTCGAGCTCGGTGGGGTCCACTTAAGCACCTAAGCAATCCAAGTGAAAAACGAGCATGGCTTGTTCCTCCCGACTCCATGAATGCTACTAGCTTATCAATTCGGCCAAGGTTGGAGTCGGAAAGCAAAGCACTAAAAAGGAAAATCACACAAAAATCAAAACATAAGAAAACACGCACAAGAACCAAAACAAAACAAGGGTTAAAAAGAACCAAAAGACAACATAATTTTTTTTTAATATTTCAAATGTTTTTGGATTTTTAGTTTTTTTGAATGTTTTTGTATTTTTGTATAATAAAGAAAAAAAGAGAGAAATGTAAAAATAAAAGAAATAAACGAAAAGAACATGGGTTGCCTCCCAAGAAGCGCTTGTTTTACGTCATTAGCTTGACAAACTCTCTTTTCGCTCAAGGTGGAAAGAGGACGAGAGGATCCACTAAAGTCCCATCCTCCTTGTCGGGCGGAATCGTAGTTTTAAAGTGACTTGACACCTCATCTAAGATCCAATAGAAATAGTGGACGGCTAGGGTTCCCATCGGGTAAGTAGGAGTCATCTTGGGTGGATCTTCGGGTGGAATGGTGGTTTTGAAGTGACCCGATGACTCATCCAAAAAACAAAAGGAGTAATGGCCAGCTAACTTTTCCAACACGTGGTCGATGAATGGGGGAGGGAAATTATCTCTCTTGGGAGCCACATTCAACTTCGTAAAATCAATCAACATCCTCCATCTCGTTTTAGCCCTCGTGGCCATCAACTCCCCTTTCACGTCCTCAAAAATGAATATGTCTCTCTTCTTTCGGACCATGTCAATGGGATTCACCCACTCACTTTCGGCAATTGCGAACATCAAGCCTTCCCCCAACAATTTCAATATCTCATCTTCCACTATCTCCTTAAAATTTGGATTCAAATGCCTTTGGAATTCTAGATATGGTTTGGCATTATCCTCCAAGATGAGCTTATGTATGTACGTCCAAGGGCTAGTTCCCTTAATAACCCTGGGTCTCCAACCAATCGTACCCTTATGAATTTTAATCGCTTCAATCGACCCCTGCTCTTCCTCTCGGTTCGGATTGGCAAAGATGATAATCGACTTGCTCTCATCTTCCTCCAAATAGATACGCTTAAGGGGATATGGAGGAGGCTTAAGCTCGGGCTTGTGCCTCCTCTCAGCCTCGTTGGGGATTAACTCGAACAAATCACCGATCCCCTCAATATACTCTTCAAGCTTTCCAATCTTATCATCAAATATCTCCACCTCCCCCGCCAAAAATTTGTCGGTGCCCTCAATGACACAATCACAATCTCCTTCACTCAAGTCGTCGGCACATCGAGACACAATGGACTCGTCGTTATGAACAAGGGGCTCATTAACCTCACAACAACCCTCAATATAGACTTCCCAGGCAACCTTCTCCTCATTGTTCCTTTCCTCCATATAAACTCGTTCGACCAAATTTCTGATCATGTCCATATGTAACCAATCTTCGTAAGATTTTCTTGAAAGATAAGGTGTAGGGGCAAGATGATTAAGAACACTAAGAATCGAAACCACGTCCTCTTCCGATGGCGAGATAACTGTATTATCAACCACCCCACACTTATCAAGGTTTGTGACCGTATGAGTATGCGAAGGTGGACTTGGCACTTGTCACGTAATGACTAAAAGATCCGGATCGGGAGATGGGGTAGGAGCAAGCACCGAGATCGTTGGACGAAATGGGCCCACATGAGGAGTAACAAGAGGATTATGAGTTGGCAGTGGAGCAAAAGATGGTATAGCACAATCGGGTCCCGCTTGATATCTATGACCCCCATACACTTCCTCCGAATGAGGCATAGGTATGTTGAACGAGGGATATGAATGACAAGACGTGGTATCGTGATCAAACAATCTATACGATGCACACAGGGGGATCGGTCTTGGGCGAGATAACTTATAGATTTGAGCCTCCGAAGCCGCTAGTCTCTTTTTCAACTCAAGCTCCCGAGAGGAAGAAACTTCACTCACTTTATTAGCACTATAAAACGTGGCTTGAGAAGAATTTTGCTCGGGGGGGAGGGATATGCGAGGTGAAATAAACGTCCCAAAATACGGTTTGTTAACATCTCCCCATAGTGAGAATGGGGGGGGGGGGGGGGGGGGGGGAGATTGGAGCTCACACCGCCAAATAACTCATACGGATCGGGTTTTGGAGGACTATTGTTGGCACCAATCGGGGTATGATTGAAATTGCAAGTCGTCCGCAAAAATGGTTTGTTAACATCGCCCATAGTGCGGATGGGGGGGCCACTTAGGAAATTTGAGCTCACACCGCCAAACAACTCATACGGATCGGGCTTTGGAGGGCTATTGGAGGCACCAATCGGGGCATGATTGAAAATGTAAGCATGAGGGCTTCCATACGGGCTGAGATTCGGAAACTGGCCACCCTCATCCCCATTTGGACTAATAAAGCATCCATTAGACATATTCGCACATTGATTGGGAGCATTATAACCACCATATGGACCGGATATCGGATTATGCATATTCGGAAAGTGATTGGGAGCACAATATCCTCCATACGGACCATTCGTACCCGTAAGTGGTTATACCCAACATGGTTTGCACCATGCCCTCCCATGTTGCCAAAGTCATTATACATCATTCCATTCCCAACAAGGTTTGGACCATGCCCTCCCATGTTGGGAATGTACCCACCATTACCATAAGTACCTTTCATGCACTTCATAAAAGTGTCAAATACGATATAAAGCTAAAAACTCAAAGAAACTACAAGCTAATCGAAAACCTTAGCCAAGCCGAGTCGCAACAGTGCAATTTGTTTGAAGAGTTTTAGTGGTGATGAAAGTAGGAAAAGGGGTTCATGGTTTGGTATTATCGGAACTCGATTGCTAATATGAATCAATGTGTTTTAGCTTTGGGAAAATAGAAGGAAATGAAAATACAATAGAAATTGAGACAGTTAAAGGCAATTAAAACAAGTAAAAGAAGCAAAGTAACTAACTATGAAAGTAGTTGCAAGTCTTTAGGATGCCTCGTGCGTATGCCCAAATTGAAAGTGCAAGCAATAATGAAAATAAGCAAGTAAAAGCAAAGTTTCATCAATTACAACTAAAGCAACCTAGAGTAAAACCATGCATGCATGATCCTAAAATTTGAAATAATGCAAATTGGCGCATGCCATGCCTTGGCGTGACTTATTGCTTGACTTGGGGAGCCATGGCAAGCATTCCAGAAAGTTTGGCATTTTGGAGCTTATTCTTGGCACAACTTTTGGCACGGCTTGGCTTGAACTTTGGTGCTCAATGCCTTAGCTTGAATTCAAATCATTGAGCCACCTATTAAATGAGAATTTTGAACCTAAAAACCCAAGAATTACACCAAACCTCAAGTTGTTTAAACTCATTAAACCACATTAAATATAAAATTAACAAGAAACATGAAAAACAACAAAACGAGAAAAACAACCTAATAATCTAGCAAAACTCGACTCGAAACCACTAAAAACGACACTAAACCCTAATTAAAAACACAAGAAAAATACCACAATTACATGCAAAACAATTTCACCTTTATATTTTGGTTGGATTAGATATGTGTTGATTGGTTTTTTTTTTCTTCAAAGAACTCATATGCAGTACATCTTCAAAGTATAAGCTTTACTATTCAAAGCATTCCATAAATGTTTAGAAAGCATGTTCGGCATCGATGGTGAATTTCAAATTTGAATAAGTCTTATTATTAACTGGTTGCACTAAACATATTATTTTCCTAGTTTATTATATAGTCTCTGATATAAAGCATCTTTAAAGCATTAGCAAATAAACACCAAAGCACTAGAATTATTACTTAGCAGCACCCCATAATAATAAAGTCTCAATTATTAAAAAAAATTATATTGTAACAAGGGTAATTTTAATGACAGTATAAGTTTCCATTTTAAAACATAAAAAACACTTAACCATATTGATCAAAGCACCGTAACATGCAATAAAAAAAACACTTCATCACTTGTTATTTTCACCAAATAACGTTTGGACTTTGTGGGTGGTGTAAGTTATAATTTATGGGCGGGGGATTTTAGTAAGTTACAATTTATATTCCAATAACTATAGGTCAATGGGGGAGGGCGAGATTTGTGGAATCTTGTGAGACTAGTTCGCCCCTACTCTCCTTGTTCCAGCAAACACTTTTTTTTTTTGCCTTTTTAAATTACACAAACTCATTAAATAATAACCCTTGGATTATATATTTTAGTTGTGTAGATTGAGTCCTATATTCACAAATAAGGTTGGGTTCTCATTGGAACTCAACCCTATATATATAGAACTAGAATTATTATTTAGAAGAACCTCAAAAAAATACAGTCTCGATTATTAAAATAAATTCTATTGTTACAAGTGCAAGTTTAATGACAACATATGTTTTCATTTTACAACATAGAAAAACGACTTAACCATATTGATCAAAGCACTATAACACACAATAAAAAAGCACTTTATCACTGGTTATTATCACTAACAACATTTGAGATTTGTGTGTGGAGGTTTTTGGTAAGTTACAATTTGTGTCCCATAAATACGGGTCAATGGGGGAGGATGAGATTTTTGGAATCTTGTGAGACTAATTTGCTCCTACTCTCCTTGCTCCAACAAACACATTCCTTTTTTTTTTTTGCCTATCTAAATTACACAAACTCATTAAATAACAACCCTTGAATTATATACAGTGGTGTAAATTAAGTCCTAGATTTACAAATAAGGTTGGGCTCTCATTGAAACCCAACCTTATATATACATATATAAGATCATGTGAGAATAGATCATTGTGTGGAAATTTCTTTTTAATGATGGTGATGACATCATAACATCATGTGTGATAATGATGATTTCATATATATTATTATTTTAATATTAAAAATATTTTCATTAAAAAAAATAAGAATATACATCTATATCTGCGAACATTTACATCACCCAACACCATCACCCCCATCTTCCTACATTTATATCAACCCATATCCCCATCACCCCACCGACCCCCCCCCCCCTATATTTACATTGCCCTCCCTACATTTTCATTACCCCACCCCCTGTAACCTTATCACTCTCTCTATATATACATCATCCCCTAAATATTAATAGTTTTGTAATATTAAAATAATAATATATAGATATCATTATTATCACATATGATGTCATGATGACATCATTATCCTTAAATCTTTGGTTGAGATTCATTCTCATTTCTCACCAACGAACCTATTCTCACTGGAACTCAACCATATGTAAACACACACACAGACACGCGCACACACACACACACACACACACACACATATATATATATATATATATCACACACTAGTTTTAGACATGTGTGTTACATAGATTTTGAGAAATGAATTATCAGTTTTATAAATATTTATTTATTGATATATAGGATATCATTCTCGTCACACAAAATAATTTTCAACAATTTTTGACTATTTAAATCTCGATATTGGACATATAGATGAACTGTAAGTTACACCAAAATTGTAAATTAATACTTTTTAATGTTTTTTGGTACTTATAAAATATATGTGTGTGTGTATATAGATATATATGTGTGTGTACACACACACACACACACACACACACACACTAGTATGAGACCCGCAATTTTTGCGGGCAAATAAAATCAATTCTAAAAATAAATAAAATTTATCAATCTATAATTAATAGAGTAAGCAAGTGAATTATTCATATGAAAAATAAGATATATTTTTCATTTTAAATTCTGAAAGACTTTCTTATAAACTACGTTACATGTCTTATTGACAATGATGCCATCTTCATTGCAGCGAAGCTTCAACCCTTTACGACTCTTAACTCAAGAAATCGCAACATAAAGCTAACCATGGCTAAAAACTGGTCTTGGCAAATATAACCCAACATTGGAGCGAGTTTGCCCCTGACTCTTGTTTATAGTCATTGCGAAATAAACTATGAGAAAAAATTGTCTTCTCTGAAATTTGAATGCTACCCTACTATCTGAGGAACTTAATGCCATTCGTGGAATATATGCCTTGGTCACAATATTATTGCCTGATAGAATCCTTGCTTCAATAATGCGATCTCCAAGTTGTATAATATCCAACCTCGTACAATTGCATAAACCTGAAGCTTGGTCCATGTTTCGAATCAACATAACCGAGACACCAGTCTTCAACTTTAAAATATGATTAGGTATCCCAGAGCACTTTATTGAATTAAGAATGTCGATGGAGTATACTGATGTTGAGCCTATTGATTAACACGAATTTGTCTTGATTTTTGTTAGTATTGTAGTTAGTTTCTATTGTTGTTTTCGGTATAAGTTGGATAGATTAGGCTTATTTTCGTATATTTGTGATTCTAGCTTATTTTATCGCCTTTTGATCTAGATTGATGCAAATAAGTGATTATTTGTGGTTTCTCACTTTATAGCTAAGTAACCGGAAGATCTCAGCACGTTAGAGATGAAGTATGATGATCAAGAGGCAAAGATGGAGCTTTCCGGCAAAGAAGTAGCAAGAATTTGAAGCTGCCAGTTTTCTATAACTGTTATTATACTGAAACCGTTATAGTATCATTGAAGAGCAGCAGTGCAAAATTGATGAACTGGCGGTAGCTATCTATAACGGTTATTCTGACCGCTACCTTATTGTTAACGCTACCACTGACTGGGCAGAGGTATTAACGATAGCTTTAGCGGTATCTATAACGGCTACTCTTACCGCTACCTAGAACCGTTGTCGTATTGCAGAAAAGAAGACTTTAGCGGTATCTATAACGGTTACTATAACCGCTAGAGTAACTGTTGTCGTGCCCAAAAACGCGTTTTTGTGATTTCTTGTTTCTCAAGACATGGAAAAACTATAAATACCCTATGTATTTCGGATTTTTACATACATTATCATATTCCTAGGGTTTTAAGGCCTATTAGGGGCTGACAACCCCAACGAGTGCCCTTCGATTTCTTAGTTTCTCTTCATAATTCTTAGTTTTAAATTATTAGACTTTAGATTAGTTTAGATTAGCTATTAGATAGTTTGGATTCAAGATTTCTTCACCAAAATGCAGCGGATTTTCTTCGTTAATTAGTAAGTAATTATTTCTTTCGCTTTTTAATTTAGTTGAATATTTTTCATTACTTTAAATAATAATTATTGCTTCCATGACGAATTGTGCTTTTGATTGCTTTGAGATTGAGATGTTGATTGTGTTTATGATCGTAGGCTAGATCTAATGGGTGTAGAGCCTAGATTCATTATGAACTATCAATTGGGTTTTTCCAAGAAGTCGTGGAGACGAATCAAAGCTCTAGAACCCTAGTTTTCTTAAAATCGTTTTAAAAGTCTTTCAATTAATTAATTCATAGTTAAATTAATCTTCGATCTTAGATAATTAATTCTTAGTTTAAATAATCCCTAGATTTAATTAATTTGGTCATAGCTTAAGTAATATTTAGATTTAATTTATTGCTCTTAGTATAACTAATCTCTAGTTCTTCCATTTTTACTACATTCGTCTCGGAGATTTTGTTCGTTGCTGTAGATCGCTTATCTTCTACTGATTTCATATGACTTATAAGTTTACTGCACTTATTATTACTTCTGACTTGGATTAAATGTTGTACTTTCATACGGCTTGTTATTAGTGTAATAACTCAAGCACGTTTAATTTGATAGTTTAATCATGTTATTTTCTCGTTTCATAAATTCTAGTTTTTAATGCTTTTAATTAGGTTTTAATATTTGCATGCTTGCTTTCAAATTCGGAGTTGTAGAAATCCTTCTTGAATATGGATCGTGTGTTTAAGTATAAAAATGTTGAACAAACATTTATCGACGCCGATTGCAATTCCTCGTGATTCAACTCGAGTCAAGCTTATCGCCTACAATAGCTCTGTTCTCTTGCGGACGAGCTTTTTATTTTTAAAGCGAAGAAGTTCAATTCAAAATTTGGCAACGTTGACGGGGAATTGACAAAGGCTATCCAAAATTGTTTGTTCGTATATATTTTATTTAGTTCGTTTAATTTTTGTGTTCTTTTGTCTCGACTATTTTAATTATTTGTTAGTGAATGCAAGGACGTAGGTCCTTTGGTGGAGAATTAGTTCCTTTGATCGACAACATTCACCAGGTAAATCTAGCAAGACTCACATCGATAGAAGAATCATCGATGGATCCACCCGGAGCAAATCCTACAGAACCGAACCAGCCAGAAACTCGAAATGAACAAAATAATATACCAAACCCACCACCGTTTAATCAAGACCATTTCAACCAACAAGTTAACAATCAAGGCTTATAACTAAATCAGCAACAAGTTCCTTACTTCTTTCATCAACAACCATTCAATCAACAACAACAATATCATCCACCTCAACGCCCGTACGTACCACTTAACAGGCCGTTCCGTCAACATGAGCCTCAGCCGGCTCGTATGCGTGAATTTCCTCAGCCCGTGATTGGCCCATTTTCATCATGCATTCGTCTAGGCCCAACGGCCTGAGATTATGAACTCAAGGCCATTCATTTCAATCTTTTACCTTCTTACCATGGGCACCTAAATGAAGATCCGATAACTTTCATCCAGAAATTTTACTCAGTCATCCAAACATTTCCATTGCAAGGACTTTGTGAAGATCAATTGAAGATGCGATGTTTTCCATACACGTTAAAGGACAAAGCGGATACTTGGTTGTTGTCGTTGGAACCTGACTCCCTTACGAATTGGGATACGTGTATGATCACTTCATGGGAAAATATTATTCGAATCAAACGACATCTCAACTCCGAGTAAAGATAGCATCATTCAGTCAGACGGAAGGAGAAACATCCCATGAAGCTTGGGAACGTTTTAAAGAATTATTGACACAGTGCCCACATCATCATTATCCACCCGAGCTTGTCAATTAATTTTTTTATGATGGGCTTATTCTTACATTTCAGTATATGGTGGACAATGCAGCAGGGGAAGAGATCGGATCACGAACCGCTCAAGAAGTCTGGGATATATGCGAGTCAATAAGTTACAATTCTCAATAGAAAAGCTCGCGATCAAGGAAGGTAGCTGTTCATGAGATCGGGATGTCACATTCATCCCCTGATGATACACAGATACTTGTCGAGTTAACGAGGCAAGTGGCCTCATTGCAAAATCAAAACACGCTTCTATCTCAAGGCATGTCTCAATCACTTGAGATGTGTGGTATTTGTGGAGTGTATGGTCATGGAGCTAATACATGCCAAGAAAACTTTGAACCAACTGAGGAGAATAATGAACAAGCACTTGCTATTCAGGGGTTTCAAACAAATCAACAAGGGCAAGTATATCAAAATCGTTACCCACGAAATAATAATTCATTTTTCAATACTTACAATCCGGGATGAAGAAATCATCCAAATTTCTCATGGTCGAATCCTCAAAATGCGTCGAATCCGATACCGAACCAAAGGACACAAAATAACTTTGTTCCCCAACAACCATATCAACAACAATGGAGACAAGGTCGATTTTCATTCTCAACCTGGCCAATGCAACAATCACAACAATAAGGGCAACCGCAAGGACAAGGTCAAGTACCATTTCCTCCACCTCCACCGACTCAAGCACCCGTTTCACCAATGCTCGAGGAGACTTTGCGTACGTTTATGCAATGCACTGAGTCAGATTTGCAACGCAATGACAAACGGATGGATAAGCTTGAGACATCCCTTGGACAACTCGCCAAGCAAGCAGGAAAGAACGAGAAAGGAAAGTTGCCAAGCCAATCCTCACAAGCACAAGCTGTCACAGTGCTTAGGAGTGGGCGAGTTGTGAATAATAATGTTGCATCTCCCGATGAGAACTCTAACCAATCACAAGTTCCAAGCAATGGAGAAAGCAAAAGGCCGGATGAGAAAGAAGGCGAGGAGACAACTATTACCTAGTCTCAGGATAATGTTGAAAAGGAAGTCGAGCCTAAGAAGACTCTTCACAAAGCTTCTAATCTATATCGGCCTCCCATTCCATATCTAAGTCGTCTTCGAGGGGAAAAGCAAGATAAGCAATCTCTTGACCTTTATAACATGCTTTCCAAAGTTAATGTTAATTTGCCTTTGCTTGATGTTTTAAGAAACGTTCCCGCATATGTCAAGTTCTTCAAAGACTTGGAATCAAAATTTTTTTTTTCTAAAAATGAAAAAAATTGTATTTCAAATGCGGCGAGCGTCATCTTACGAAATCCCCTTCCCCCAAAAGAAAGTGACCCCGGGAGTTTTTGTATTAAAATTACTTTGGGAAATGGAAAAGAAACTCGGGGTATGCTTGACCTTGGGGCGGGAATCAATTTAATGCCTTCGTTTATTTTTTAGCAGTTTGATTTAGGTGCCCTTAAGCCGACAAAGATGCGACTTCAATTAGCAGACCGATCGGTACGGTACCTGAAGGGGATTGTCGAGGACGTCCTTGTGCAAGTTGGGAACCTTATAGTACCTGTTGATTTCGTGATTTTAGACATGGATGAAGTTCAAGATGATACCCGAGAGCATACAATTTTGCTGGGTAGACCCTTCATGGCCACGACCAACATGGTTATTGATGTGAAGAATGGGAGCATGACTTTGTCTGTGCTAGACGAATCAGTCACATTTTCTATCCATGATTTCCATGAAACTCCATCTTCGTCCATGAACGCTGAGTGTTCATTTGTGGACTCCATTGATTCCATTGTTCAAGACAGCTTTCAAGAAGAATCTGACACCCATAAATTTCTCGATCATGATGATGACTCTTGGCTCGCCGAGGACGACAATTAGCTTGAGCCAAATTCTAAGGGGGTAATTGGTCTTTGAGCTTAAACTTCCAAGTCATCTCAAGTACATATTCCTCGAGGAAGGCGAGAAGAAGCCGGTGATAATTTTTGCCAAGTTAGCCGAAGCGGAAGAAGAGGCATTAATCGGTGTTCTTAAAAAGTTTCAAGGAGCTATTGTCTGGAGTTTGGGAGACATTAAGGGGATAAGTCCAGCCACATACATGCATTATATTGTGCTAGAATAAGGGGTAAAGCCAGTTTGAGAAGGTCAACGTCGTTTGAATCCCACTTTAATGGAAGTTGTGAAGAAGGATATTTTCAAATTGATCGATAAAGGGATCATTTTTGCTGCACCCGATAGCGAATGGTTGAGCCCCGTCCATGTGGTACCGAAGAAGGGTGGAATCACTATTGTTGAAAATGATAAGGGGGAAATCGTGCCAACACGGTTGACGACTGGGTGGCGGATGTGTATTGACTTCAAGAAGCTTAATGCCGCCACGAGAAGGGATCATTTTCCACTTCCTTTCATTGATCAATTACTTGACAAGTTGGCCGGGCATCAATAATACTACTTTCTTGATGGATTTTCCTGGTATTATCAAGTTGCTATTGCACCAGAGAACCAAAAGAAAATGACATTTACTGTCTATTTGGGACACTTGCATTTCGACGGATGCCCTTCGGTTTGTACAATGCGCCAAAACCTTTCCAACGTTGCATGTTGTCTATCTTCACGGACATGATCGATGACTTCCTTCAGGTATTCATGGATGATTTTTCAGTTTTTGGCCCTTCCTTTACTTCTTGTCTTTCTAATATCTCTAAAGTGCTTGAATGGTGCATAGAGAGTAATTTAACGTTAAGTTGGAAAAAGAGTCATTTCATGGTTAAACGTGGTATTGTGCTTGGTCATGTCGTATCTAGCAAGGGTTTAGAGGTAGACAATGCTAAAGTTGATGTTATTGAAAATTTGCCACCTCCCACAAACGTTAAAGTTGTCCGTAGTTTCTTAGGGCACGCGGGTTTCTATAGGCGCTTTATAAAAGATTTTTCAAAAATTAGTCGACCGCTGTGCTATTTTCTAAGTCTTGATGTACCGTTTGTTTTTCATGATTCATGCTTGAGTACGTTTAACTTGCTTAAGGAAAATTGACCACGACTCCGGTAGTCGTTGCTCCAAATTGGTCCCTTCCCTTTGAAATAATGTGTGATGCGTTGAACGATGCCGTGGGGGCCATTTTGGGACAACAATTGGATGGTCTACTCCGTGTGATTTATTATTCGAGTCTTATGCTGAATGAGGCTCAGAGGAACTATACCACCACCGAAAAAGAACTTTTAGCTGTGGTGTTTTCTTTGTAGAAATTTTGGTCGTACATTATTGGTTCAAAAGTGATTGTCCATAGAGATCACACGGCTCTTTGTTATCTTTTTAACAAAACCCAAAGTAAGTCGTGTTTGATCCGTTAGATACTTTTACTTCAAGAATTTGACATTGAGATTAAGGATAGGAAGGGTTGTGAAAATGTTGTCGCGGACCATTTGTCTCGTTTGGATAGAGAAGGAAATGTAAAAGAACAAGTTTGTATAGATGATGTCTTTCCTTACGAATTGACTTGTGCTACTTCTTCACATATAACCCCTTGGTTTGCTGATAAAGTTAATTATCTTGCTTGTGGCCACGTAAGGGCTGATTTATCCTTCCAAGAGAGGAAGAGATTTCTTTCTTTGTGTAGGGATTATTTCTGGGATGACCCGATCCTTTTTCGGTTCGGGAAGGATGGACTTATTTGGAGATGCATCCCCGAAGAGGAGCAAAGGAGTATACTATCATTTTGCCACGATCAACAGTGTGGCGGCCATTTTGGAGGACATAAAATAACTTACAAGGTCCTACAATTAGGGTTTTATTGGCCGAGACTGTTTATAGATGCTCAAGAATTTTCTAAGTCCTGTGATCGCTATCAGCGTATTGGAAAACGTGACGAGATGCCGTAGACAAGCAATTTTGTAGTGGAGATTTTTGACGTGTGGGGCATCGACTTTATGGGGCCATTTCTGGAATCATTTGGATATGAGTATATTTTGGTGGCCATTGATTATGTTTCTAAGTGGGTCGAGGCTATTTCCACGAGAACATGTGATGCAAAAGTCGTGCTCAAGTTCATTCAAGAATATATTTTTAGTAGATTTGGATTTCCACGAGCAATAATCAGCGATGGGAGTGCACAATTTTGTAACCGGTCTTTTGAAAAGTTGATGGCAAAGTACGGGGTGAAACACAAAGTGGCCAAGGCATATCATCCGCAAACGTCGGGCCAAGTGGAGACAAGCAATAGACAAATCAAAGCAATTCTTGAAAAAACCGTTCAACCGAACCGCAAAGATTGGTCGGCCAAGCTCATCGACGCTTTATGGGCTTATCAGATGGCATACAAAACTGTCTTGGGAACCAGTCCTTACCGAATGGTGTATAATAAGGCGTGTCACCTCCCGGTGGAGTTGGAGCATCGGGCGTATTGGGCGATTCGTGCGGTAAATTCTGACTTGACACAAGCTGGTACTCAACGAGGATAGCAATTGGAAGAACTTGATGAGATTCGGAATACGGCTTACGACAACGCGTACATGTACAATAAGAGGGTTAAGGCCCACCATGATAGAAAGATCATTGATAAAGATATCTGAGTTGGCATGCAAGTGTTATTGTTTAACTCTCGACTACGTTTATTCCCCAGAAAGCTAAAATCACGTTGGAGCAAACCATTTTTTGTTACTGAGGTCTTTCCGTATGGAGTAGTGCGATTGGTAAATGAGACGTCTAAGGAAAGTTTTCAAGTGAACAGCCATCAAGTGAAGACGTATTTCCAAGGTTCGGGATTGCCTCATGATAAGGAGATATTGACTTTCATCGACCCATTTTTGGTTTAGATGTGACGACTTCGTCAAGCTATCGACATTAAACAAGCGCTTCTTGGGAGGCAACCCAAGTCTTTTAACTTTATTTGGTTATGTGTATTTTTGTTTCTTTTCGTTTCAGGTTCGCCTCGACTTTGAAGCCCGTTGGATGATTTTTGATGCTCAACTCATCATCAAGCACGATTTCAGGGACGTATCTCTTCTTCTCTTATCTTTTACCATACTTAGCTTAATTTTTCATTTTATACAATGTGGACATTGTATGGTTTAAGTGTGTGTGTGTGGGGGGTAGTTTGGTTAGTAAATTTTTCTATGCTTGCTTGTGGTTGATTTGAGTTGTGTGTATTGATATTGATTGGAACCTTGACGAAGTGACGTAGTTAGATGCTTTGGTTAGGATATTTAGACTTTCGTTCGAACAATAGTGTAATTGTGGGGAATGAAGTGTAAATAGTCTATGAAGTGTCTTGTCTCCTGTTCTATTCTTGTTTCGTTCCAAAGAGCCGAATACTCTCTACTAGCCTCGTTTTCCAATACCCTCTATAGGACTTTATGTAAAATTTTCTTTTTTTTTATTTTGGAGACGTTAATACTCCATGTGCTGAATTTGAAAAATGATATCAGTTGCACCTAGCAACGTGAGATTGGAGACAATGAACTCTCTTTTGTGATTTATGTAAATTATGCTCATTTGTACCTCATTTTTATGGGTACTCATAAAAAAAATAATAAATACAAGAAGAGAAATCCTTGTACATGTTAAGTTCTTATTTTTTTTCTTAGATTGTTTTGTTAAAGAGGTGTATAGATGACTGAGCTAGTCGGGTGACGACTTGGCGGTTTGAGCAGGGATAGACTTTGGCCGAGGCATGGATGGGTGACGTACATGGAGGTCAACTCATTACTTTTAGGTGTTCGGAAGCTAGTCTAAATCTCTTACCTCAACGTTATCGTGTCGTCCTTTTAGTTGAGTTTTTATTCAATTTAATGCATTAACTTCTTGAATAATTTGGATGCATTAGAAATTAGGTCATCAGGTAATTATCTTTTCCTTGTCTATGTCTAGACTAGATTTCGCTTGAGGACAAACAAAAATCTATGTGAGGGGGAGTTGATTTGTACATATTTTATGTGATTTTCGTGTGTTTTTTCATCGTGCGTTGTGTGCTTTTAGGGTGTTTAGGCTTATTTTCTTCTCATTTTTCTTCCCTTTAACGATTTTCATTTCATATCGTGTTTTATGTTTTTCTATCTTATTTTATAAGTAATAGTCTAATTTTGCTTTATTTTCACGTTTAGCTCGAAACGAAGAAGTCGAGATGCACGACGTGCTGCCGACGCTCGCAGCCAGCGCCGTGTCGACGCCGGGAGATGCCCGCGTCGGTCGACGCTAGGTCGATGCAGAGCTACAGTGGCGTCGATCCTAGCCCCATGGATCGACGCACTTGAAGATGCAACTTGCAATCGCGTCGAACCTAGCTCCCTCAATCGACGCATTTGAAGACGCAACTTGCAGTCGAGTCGATCCGTATACAGGTTGGTCGACGCACTGCCTGGTTGACACGAGCAGCCTGGCTCGCATTGACATCGACGCTCGGCACGCATCGGTCAACGCACCTGCGGTTGGGCGGTTTTTGTTGGGGAAATCTATAAATACCGCTGGTTTCTTCATATTTTATACCAGATAACTTGGGGGAAAGGTTCATATTTTGTAGAGAACTTCAAGTATTGTTCATTTACACTTACATTGAAGATTCCGTTAGGTGATCACGTCGTTCTCCCATTTTTACTACGTTCGTGTCGGAGATTTCGTTCGTTGCTGTAGATCGCTTATCTTCTACTGATTTCATATGACTTATAAGTTTACTGCACTTCATATTACTTTTGACTTGGATTGAATGTTGTACTTTCATACGACTTATTATTAGTGTATTAACTCAAGCACGTTTAATTCGATAGTTTAATCATGTTATTTTCTCATTTCATAAATTCTAGTTTTTAATGCTTTCAATTAGGTTTTAATATTTGCATGCTTGCTTTCAAATTCGTAGTTGTAGAAATCCTTCCTGAATATGGATCATGTGTTTAAGTATAAAAACGTTGAACAAACATTTATCGACGCTGATTGCAATTCCTTGTGATTCGACTCGAGTCAAGCTTATATCGCCTACAATAGCTCCGTTCTCTTGCGGATGAGCTTTTTATTTTTAAAGCGAAAAAGTTCGATTCAAGTGCCTCCATAGTCTTTGTAAACTTAGAATAGTTATCTTGGATGGTCGATAGTTCAAGTTTGTCTTGATGGCGAATGGTTTCGGCTTCTTGATATTGCTGCCCTTCCAAAAATTGATCGTCTGGTTTATATTTTTCATCGCTCGGGTAGTAGGTAATTGAGTCAGGAGAGACATAAGAATCGTGGCTCGTACAATCTTGGACGACGACAACCTCCTCCTGTGGCTAATCATCAAATGTTAGCAAACATTCATGTGTCATATGTCCTCGGCATCCACAACGATCACATATTACATTAGGTACGTAGAACATCCTCATGAACTTATCGCCTACTTCATACCATGTACGCAAAGAACCAGGTTCTAGCCTTTCAAACCATGTCATGCTTCTTCCTTCAGCGCAAAAGTGAAAAGTCGCATCTTCACTTGATCCCTTGTAAGCCCTTGAAGAGGAGAACTATTAGTGATGAACTCGTACTTTCGGATAAATTTTAGCGCATCTTCGTTCCGACGCCCATGAAAAATCGGGAGATTCAATTGGTCGTATTAGTCAGGAAAGTAATTCATCATTGCGCCGCTCAATGGAATAGCTGATCGAGGTGCATGACGCCAATCTAGCGGTGGATCATCGTATGAATAATACATTTAAAAAAAAAACTTTTTTGATTTATTTTGGACGTTGAATCGAGGCTTCAAGAGATGTACCTTGCATACACAACACTCAACGCACAAGATTAAACGTACCAGATTAAAATAATAAAACCAACGAAAAGAGAAATCGTAATAAAATAAAGATAAATATAAAAAGGATTACGAAGGGCAATCACAGAATTCACAACCTACTTAGCTGTCCCCGGCAACGGCGCCAAAATCTTGATTCGAACTTTTGTGTACCTACTAATAAATATTTTTTAATTTTAAAAGCTCGCCCGCAAGAGAACGGGATCGCGTGTAGGTTGATAAGTTAACTCAAGTCATCTCTCAAGGAAAACTAGATTCGGAAGTTCTTTTTGTGTTTGTTGTTAACGAATAAGAAATAAAATAAAATCCTAATTTAAACACATAAAAACAATAAATTGATCTAAACGAAGAATAGTAAAATTCAAAGGTTTTGAAAAGATTTAGAAAACTAGGGTTCTAGAGCTTCGAATCGTTTCCACGATCTATTGGGATAAACCCAATTGATGGTTCACGACGATTCTAGGCTCTAGACCCATTAGATCTATCCAATAAATCTCATCAATCTTATCATCATAAACCCAACACAATCACCATCATACTCAAGATCCATACAAATCATCATACATGGGGGGGGGGGGGGGGGGGGGGTGTTGTTGTTTGAAGATCAATTATTAAACTATCAAGCATGAATCAAAAGCATAAGAACTAATTAAACTAAATTAAAATGAAATGAATTAAAGACTTACTAATTAAACGAGAAGAAAGTTGTAGCATTCCAGAAGCGAATCATGAATCTAAATTATCTAAACTATCTAAGAACTAATCTAAAACTAAGAAATTATGAAAAGTAACTACGAAATTAATCGGCACTCGTTGGGGTTGTCAGCCCCTAAGAGGCTAGGAATATGATTGTGTATCTAAAAATCCGAAACACATAAGGTATTTATAGTTGTGGGAAGTCTTGGGCATTAAGAAACCCTAAAAACGCGTTTCTGGGCCGTTAGCGTCGACGGGTGCGTCGGTGGACGCGAGTAGGGCTCAGCGGCGATGCTAGGCAGGGTGCGCACAGTGGTCGGCAGGTGTGGCACGCAGTGGTCGGTAGGTGTGGCGCGTAGTGGTCGGCAGGTGTGGCGCGTCCACCGACGCTCAATGGGTCGACACTCGCAAAGAGCTGCGTCAACCAGTTGCGTCGATTAGTGCCAGAAAGCATCGGGCGACGCAGGCGACTGTCGGAAGCCAGCATCGGTAGTGTGGGCATGGCTCGGCAGGCAGCGTTGGCAGTGCTACTATAACGGTTCCAGATGGAAAACCTTTATAGATAATCGGTAGCTTCAAATTCTTCAAATCGCGGCCCATTTTCGCTGAAACTCCACACGTACGCCTACCCTTGACTACGTCCAAACTCAAATACTTCAAAATACCTAAAATAAACATAAAATTAATTAAATATGATTAAATTACGGTAAAACAAGTTGGAGATTAGAAAATACCAAAATTCGCTCAATCTATCTAACTTTTATCAAAATCAACAATAAAAACTAAATAAAATACTAACTAAAATCCAGACATTTTCGTGCTAATCATAACCTTACCTCCAAATGGTAGATTATTTCTTTCTTCTGGTGCAATAAATATTAAACTCTTATGCAAAGCTTCTAAACAAAATCTACTCATCATTGGCGCCTCATCCCAAATGATTAGTTTTGCCCGATCCATAAGAGCAGCTAATTCAGTTCCAGGTGTAATTGTACACATTGAATCTTCCGTTATAGTAAGAGGTATACCAAACCTTGAATGTGCAGTTCTGCCAAAAGGAAGTAGAAGGGCCGCAACACCACTTGAAGTAACATTAAGAACAACTTCTTCTTTATACCGTAAAGAGGCTGATAATGTTCGCCAAATAAAGGTTTTACCCGTGCCACCATATTCGTAGACAAAATAAACACCACCTTTAACTGATGAGGTAGCACTTAATATCTCACAATAGATTGCCTTCTGTTCATCAGTTAATAATGAGCATAGCTTGCGATGTTGAACATCCAAAAGGGATCTATCAAAATTAAGTTCTTGCTCGATCAGTTTGTTATTTCTGTCATTAATTAAGGCATCATCAGGAATGGGCATATCAGTGAAGTTCTTTAGTGTTTTCCTCGATCAATGTAAATTTTTTTAACAACTCACCAGTTAATTCTAGACCTGCACAATGTAGAAAATGACATAATTAAAATATATTTGAAAATTGACATAAAATTTGTAGAAATATTATTAATTAATTGTAGTAAGAAATACATAAAAGTAATAAATACCATCTATGCCAAGAATTTTGTGTTGTCTTTGTAGGATGTCGTCGGCAAGAAACTGCCAAGTCTTTTCCCACACATATTCTGGTCTTGAAATGCTTCTTGATAGTAGCAAATGTACAAAAAGTTTCCTGAGGAATTCTAGTAAACCCCAATAACTCGCCTCGATAATACCATCAATGTATTCCTTTTCATCATCCAACTATCCTAGAGAATAACATGCACCCTTGAAATTAGGGTTGACAACATTTTTAATTGTTCATATATCTTCATGTGAAACTGAGCCCCGAGAATGATGTAGCATTAATGACAAATAGTATGCCTCTCCAACACCAGGAGGAACGTAATCTAACCTACCAATTTTAATGCCACGTTTACTAATAGTCAAACATGTTTTGTGCCATTCCAAACAAATTTTGTAGGGAATTCTTTATAAGATAAGCTTCTGGCATAAGAATATTTCTTATTGCATTCCATCCAAGAAAGAAACATTGACTCCCTTTCGTCTTCTTCAACAACAACTTTATCAATTGTGTCATCATCATTATAAAAGACTGGTTGTTCATCTATGAGGTGGAAACTTAGTCGTTGTACGGATGGATTCCTATAATGGATATCCAAAGCAAGTATACGCCAGACAGACTCACATGGAGATATATACTACAGTTGTAGTAGTTTTTTTTTTATCTCATCAACAATATCTTCCTTTCAACTTGCATTGTTGCCACATTCTATTATAGACAAAGTGATATGATCATGGCCCTTATTTATGTATTTGAAAAGATATTTGATGGATTTAAACTGATTGCACCATTCAACGTTAATGTGAGCTTGGTACCTGATCAATAATTGAGGGCTGTATGAAACAACATATCTATTGTCTAGGGTGAAACCATTCTTAACTACTACACTTCCCGTATCTCTTCTCTTGTACATTGGGTAACCATCATCATCAAAAGTAATTCTATCAGTGTATTTCTTAGGAAAGCCCTTAGTACATCTTCCTTTCTTCAGGCATGCTTTCTCCGTTTTAGAACTGCAGGGACTGTGCATCATATGTTGAGTCACCAATTCGTATAACATTGGATGAGTTTCTTTATTTGGGATCTCTGCTGATGGGGCAGCCAGTTGATCAGACCTCATTTGGGGTAGATCTGACTTGGAAGATTGGGAGTAAATATAAAGAGAAACAAAGGCGGCTTTTCGTTTGGGTAAAAGTCTGACCAGACCTGTTGGGAAATAGGATGCGTGGAAAGAAGGAAGCAGCTCTTCCTTCTTCCTGAGCTGGAAGAGTGCYCTACCAGACRAGAGAGGAGGAAGACCTGTTTGCCAGGCTCTGAATAAGGAGACAAGTGGGACCACTTGTCAGAATTGGTTGYGCAAACGGYCCGTGATTTGCGGYGCGTGTTCCTGGGATCCCGAMTGGGGTCCCCACKAGGATAAGYTATAAATATCCCASCCTRGAGGCAGGGAGAGGTATGTTGTTACAAGCATTCCTTCTTATTTTTGGAAAAMACCTCATCGCTTACTAACTTAAGCATCGGAGAGGTTTCCACCGGAAAACCACCGGTGGTCCTTTCTAACCTTTGTTTGTGGTGTAGGCTTTGGAAGCTTGCGGGTTCCCAGGTCTTATCCAGGTGGTTCACTATTTCCGGTCGAAACATCTGCCAAAATTATTTGATCAACATCTTCCAGTTCTGGAAGTTTACTACTGCGGTCTAGGAAAAGAAGGATATGAGCATGCCTCGCTTTTGAAATTACACCATGTAGATAACTACATTAAAAACCCAATTAAAAATTAATTTATGATAACAAAATTATAAATTAATTAATCATTGGTTAATTTGAAAACAAATATTTCTAATTTATTAAGAAGTTCTTTAAAAAATGAAATATTTACAAAGAAATATTACAGAATAAATTAATTAAAGATGCAACGACAATAATAATAACCGCATATATATAGATAATTTATATGTATTTGAATTCAAAAATAAAATATTCTTAAATCTAAAAAATAGAGTGTTTAATAAGTTTTGTCATCTGCTCGAGTCTGGCCAAATATTTCCAATTCTTTCATGTCCTTAATTATTTGATCCAGTTTGATTTTGAAGATACGACATACAATATCCGGCCTATGTTCGGATCTCAGTGCCGTACTGTTTAAATATTTGGTTATCTCTGGCCACTTTGGGTTGCAAGTGATTTTAATGAACAAATCTGGATATCCAAACCACTTGCAAATAGCCCTTGCATCTCGACAGTTTTGGATCATATACGGAGTCCCCCCAGTGAAAGAAGTTGGCATCACTATTCTTTGACCAACAGAAGTGGCTTGTTTTTTACCCCTCATAGTTGCGTCTTTGAGATTCTTATATTTATCGGTTCTTAACAATACTTGATTAAACCTAACAAACTTTAACCTTTCACACTCGAACATTTTGTATCTATCAACCAAGAACTTCTGAAAGAGCCTTCGAGAAGACAGAAGAATTTTTCACTCGCATGGTCGTTCTTGTATCCTAAATGCAAAAAACTCTCACAGCGTCAATTTGTCCCTTATAGCTAATGTAGTAGTCGAAGATTTACCCAAGCCTAAAGCCATCTTCTCTATAAGGAAATAACAAAGGATATTGTAATGCTAGATACGAAGGATGAACTCACTTATTCTTTGCAATGAGCCAGACCGACTTTCTATAATGATATCCCTAGTGTCAAAAGCATCATCAAAATCGCCAAGAATAAGAGCTGCTACTTCACTTGCAGTTGGAAGATTAGAGGTTCTACCAGCAGATTCTCTACCACCAATAAGCTTCAATTTAAGACCAGATTGTTCTTCTGTTATGAAATGTTCTCTAACACTTTGAAATGACTCCACCAAGGGATTGTGCACATCAAGCATGTTTTTAATATCTTCAATGATTGTAGGATCAAAGGAGATTGACCTTGCTTCAGAACTATTGCTACATAATATAAATAATTATATTAGTATTGATACCAAATTAAAACACATAACAGAAGTTGGAAATTACAAATGAAAAGATTAATTCATACCCCATTACATTCATCCTATTTTGAATTTCATTTTCAGTATCATATATGTACAGCTGCAAAAATTTAGGCGAGGATCCATGTACTGGCAATAAACTTCCTATCCTGTGATAGTTTGCACCCTTCAACTTGAAGACATAAGGTCCTTGACCTTTGTTGATGGATGTGTATATCCTTCCTCCCATGGACGTGAAACTAAAAATGGTATTTTATCCATATATATTGTCCATGTATTTATTACTTCTTCGATCAATCCCAAGTATAAAATTGCAAGAGGCGTAGGGGGTTCTGTTAGGAATGGCAACTCAGTCTTTCCATCACCACAACATTTACTAAACGTTGGACGTGTTGGTTTGATCAACTTTTCTTTTTGTTCATTGTACCACATTATGGAATGGCAGAACTTACAGCAAAAGGTTGGATCACCATTATCGACATACCCATATAGAAAATAATATGGTGCATATCATATGAGGCAATGTAAAGGTATCCATTGCATTATTTATATGCATAGAGTAGAAAAATAAACCTATTGAGTCTGTCATTTTTTCGTATATAGTTCTGCGTTGTCGACATACGAAAGTTGTCTTTTGTGTAGGCATTTCTTCTGTTAAGGATTTTTACAAACAATAAGGTGTGTAATCTTCATTTTCTAAATTTTTTTCATTATGTGTAAAACTTGGTAGCCAATAATCTTTTATATCACAACTATACATATATTAAGTTTAATAATACAATAACAATCATGAGACGTACTTTTGTTAACACTTGAAGATTTTTGGGCCTATTTGCTAGTTGATTTGTTGGAAGATTTTCCATTGAACCATTATTCTTAAACGATGTATTAATAATTAAAAAGGTATATAATTAGTATAATGAAAATACATTGTTAATTTATATTCATACTGAAGAATAATAATTAATTTCCATATGATATTTTAAAAAAAGAATTGCATTGACCTGCACGCTGATTTTGCAAAATAACTCTTTTAGCATTTCTTGCATTAGCGGCATTAGCTGAAAATGATTATATTATTAATAAACCAAAAAAATAATTTAAACAAATCGAGACTTTATATAAATATATTCTTATGTTTACAAAACTCATAAATGACAACATAAAAATATTATAAATAGTAAAGCATTGAACTATATTTAACATATTACAAAAAATAGAGATAAGCAATATATATTATTCTTAAATAATACATAGACATTTAGTATTAAAATAAAATAACCTTGTGAATTAGACATTTTTGTATGAACCATTTGATTACTATCAGGTAAGTTTCAAAACTGTTGTATAATTGTCTGGAAAGATCAACAACAGTACTTGTTATTTGCATGGTATTTTGACCATGAGAAGTTTGAGAGCCTACTACATAAAAATAATAACTTTGATGACTCATTGTTTTTCAAACAAAAATAAGTGTTGGAAATGATTTATTACTTAAATATGAGATTTGGTATGTATACTGATTACCATTAGTTATATCAGATAACGGTAACTGTGTATGGTTGTGAATATTCCCTACAACATAACAAAATATATTTAATTAATGAAAATTAAAATTACATCACTTTTCTAAAACTAATACTTTTTTATTCACAATTGAGAGGTGAACTTATAATAAATGCTATATAATATTATTCAACCCAAGAAGAAAAGGAAAATTACCGATAAACTTGTCATTGCATTGAACATTAGTTACCGAACTTGTTGAAATTAGTCCATGAGAATATCCAGGTGATTAATCATAGATTATTCATATATATACAACATAAAACCAAGTGTAAAATAGGGAGTACAACAACAAATTAATAAACACCAAGTGATAATTTAACGTTACAAAGTATATATATTATTTGAGATTTTATATATGTAATGCCATACTTTGACTAATTAGAAACATAATCACAAAAATAATATTGTAATTCAATTACTCACAACTTGATATATCGGATAATGGTTGAAAAGGCGATATTAACAGCTGATTCGTACTACCTGATTAGACGTTTGTAAATATCTCTATTAGTAGAAATGGAACAATCTAGAAAAATTGTACAAAAACATTATATGAATTTAAAGAAATGTCAAATTAAAAAATAAACTTATATCCTATACTAAATGTAGGTTTCGTATATGAGCAAATTATTGAAGTAATAATGTAACTCTTTCATAATTTACTTTGGTAAATTATTAAAAAATATTAATAAAATGAAAGAATATATTTTCGATGAATACACCCAAATAAAATCAATAATCACAAAGTTAAAAGTCCAGTATAGTTACCTTGTAAATTTTCATTTACTTTCTTATGCATTAGTGACTTTCGGATTTTCCTTTCCGTTGCACTTGGACTGATTTGATTAGAAATTTCAGAAGTAAAACCTTGGAAAATAATGAAACAAATGAATTTGATCAATTTATATGATTGTATATAATTTTGCAAGAAATATTAATAATATTATAAAATAGATATCTCTAACACGTACATATTTTACATAATTCATGGGGCAAATACTTGGGTGAGACTCATATTATGAACCACTTTTTAACATTTAAGTAAATTAATCCGGATTCCCACCCATTAACCCATCAACCCGCCCATTACACGTGAGAAAAGATAGTAATATAAAATCATCTATCACAAGTGTGCAACAAAGCCCAAACCTCATAGTTGAAAGGTCTCCTCCCCAAAATCTCAATCGCCGAAATTCCCCAAACCTCCTCCGACAAATCGAAAACTTATAGATGGTGTCAATGGTTTCTATTCAAATCGAAGCTTTTCTAGTGGTTGAGTCTGATTAGATTTGTAATGGTTACTACCTAAACAAGAGAGAGCGAAGCTGATCGGGAAGAAATTCTTCAGACAATTTGAGGAGATTCAGGTAGTACATAGATTGATTTGTGAATGATAGATTGTCATTTTTTGATATTATTATTATTATTATTATTATTATTATTATTATTATTATTATTATTATTATTATTATTATTATTATTATTATTATTATTATTATTTCAATTATGCTTCTACAATTCATGGTTGAATCTATTAGATTTGAGATTAGGTTTTCTTTTTTCCCAAAAGAAGAATAAATAAATAGAAGTTATTGATATATGAATAATGGTTATGTTTCTTGTGAGTGATATTGAGTTATGAACACTAATAGATACATACACATATAAAGAAAAATGATTAGAAAAATAGATTGATTATTGAAGGCTTGATTCTTCATACAAGATGATTTGGTTGCAGACTTTGAATTCTGGTTACAAGATCAGTGTCTCTCGGCAAAAGATTTTCATTTTCATTGGGCAAGACAACGTTATTTCTAGAATCAAATTCTTGGATAATAGACCCGGCTGGCATCAACCCTCTAAAGTTTTACGGATGTTTAAGTTCACTTCTGCAACAACAATGTAAGCTATAACATGATGAATTTCACCATAATTTTATATATTGTGCTGAAGAAGAAGAAGAAGAACATCTGATCGGGGCTACAATTAATGGGAAAATGGGATGGGGAATACTGATGTTTTTGCATTATTATTACTATTATTACTATTATTATTATTATTATTATTATTATTATTATTATTATTATTATTATTATTTCAATTATGCTTCAACGATTCATGGTTTAATCTATTAGATTTGGGGATTAGATTTTCTTTTTTTCCCCAAAAGATGAATAAATAAATAGAAGTTATTGATATATGAATAATGTTTATGTTTCTTGTGAGTGATATTGAGTTATGAACACTAATAGATACATACACATATAAAGAAAAATGATTAGAAAAATAGATTGATTATTGAAGGTTTGATTTTTCATACAAGATGATTTGGTTGCAGACTTTGAATTCTGGTTACAAGATCAGTGTCTCTCGACAAATGGTTTTCATTTTCATTTGGCATGACAACTTTATTTCTAGAATCAAATTCTTGGATAATAGACCCGGGTGGCATCAACTCTCTAAAGTTTTACGGATGTTTAAGTTCACTTCTGCACCAACAATGTAAGCTATAACATGATGAATTGCACCATAATTTTATATATTGTGCTGAAGAAGAAGAAGAACATCTGATCGGGGCTACAATTAATGGGAAAATGGGATGGGGAATACTGATGTTTTTGCATTATTATTATTATTATTATTATTATTATTATTATTTCAATTATGCTTCAACGATTCATGGTGGAATCTATTAGATTTCGGGATTAGGTTTTCCCTTTTCCCAAAAGAAGAATAAATAAATAGAAGTTATTGATATATGAATAATGGTTATGTTTCTTGTGAGTGATATTGAGTTATGAACACTAATAGATACATACACATATAAAGAAAAATGAATAGAAAAATAGATTGATTATTGAAGGTTTGATTTTTCATACAAGATGATTTGGTTGCAGACTTTGTGTTGAGGAATTAATTTTTGGCAATAATTCCTATTTTGTTATTTGCCTTTCTTGGGCACAAAATATGTTAGGAAACTAGATTTAGGAATATATTGTGTTTCCCAGTTTATATTTAAGACTTTATTTGTTTCCTAGATTGTGTTTAAGATGTGTTTTAGGTATTTACCAAGTTTAGGAATTTATGTTTGTCTATTTAAGACAAGGATTCTTAAAGCTTGGTATTACGATTTACGCACGGATTTTCTTGAGAGAAGACRACGCAAGAGAYGAGACGCACAAGCAAGAAAAGAAGAACACGAAGAACTACTTGGAGCCATTGATCGTGATTAACAAGCTCTTCGAAGTTGCGTGACCAACGGAGAAGGTCTTGCCATTCCGGCAACAAGTATTTAGTATCAAGTTTATTGATATTTAGTTTTCATATATTACTTTATATTTTTGTATTGAACGTGAACAAGGAAATAATATAGTTTTCGGGTTTGTACACCTAAGTTCACAAGTATTTACTTGTGAACTGAATTTGTTATCTCGTGTTCTTTTCGATTTATTCCGCTGCATATTTTATATTTTACTCTGGTCGATGTTGCTAACCAATGTTGTTAAACATTGACTAACAACATCGTGAATCTGGGAATTATTCTTAAAACCATAGACCTTCTAATTTTACAATTGGCATCTAGAGCGGGTTACTTAACCTCTTAAGTATTGATCCTTTTTTTAGGTGCTATGGACGCTCAAGGCAACCCGAGACCTCCAATCCTTAATGGTGAGAATTATTCTCTCTTGAAACAGAGAATGAGATGGCATTTGAAAAGCATCGACGAGCGTGTTTGGAAAACTGTCCTCATTGGATGGGAAAAGCCACGTGTTACGGATGGCGAGGGCCATACCATCCCCAAAAAGGAGGAAGACTGGAGTGCTGATAAAGGATCTACTGCAAATTGGAACTCCAAATGCATCAATACCCTGTGTAGCTATGTGGATGCAACCTATTACCGTATCATCAAGAATTGCGAGACAGCAAAGGATGCATGGGATGCACTCCAGAGGGTGTGTGAAGGAACTGCAAGCGTGAGGAAATCCAGATTAAGAATGCTTATATCCACCTTCAAGGCTATGAGAATGGATGAGAAAGAGTCAATCATGGACTACTCCGTAAGATTGTTGGAAATAACAGAAGAGTGCAGAGAGCTTGGTGAGCCCATAACTAATGCCCGTCTTATAGGAAAATTGTTGAGATCCATTACGAAGAAATATAGCATGAAGGTGGTGGCCATAGAAGAATCCAAAGATGTTGATAACATTGAGTTCAACACCTTAGTTGGAAATCTCAAACAATATGAGATGGAACACGTTAGCTCTAACTCGAAAGAGAAGAATGTTGCATTTTCTTCCGATTCAATTGCAGTCGATGATGAAGATGACGAAGAGTTCGATTTTAATGGAATTATTAAAAAGATGGAGTCAACTACTCTCGGAGAAGATGAACTGGCCTTTGTCACTCAACGCTTCAACAATTTCTTGAAGAAAAAGAACAATTTTGGAAGCTCAAATCCACGGAACAGGACACAGACATCTACTCCAAAGTTTACTGGACGTACTCTTCCACGATCTCGGTCCACAAATTCAATTTCCAATGTGTCCAGTTCAACAAAACCACTCAACGAGATTCAATGCCACGAATGCAAAGGTTGGGGACATTACAAGAACGGGTGTCCCAACACTCTTAGAAAGAAAAGCATGGTCACTACTGACTTCACCAAAGATGTTAATGATTCTGAGTCAACTGATCCCATTCCAGCTTTATTCTCCCATGTTGTGTGGGACGACGATGTTCATGTTGGTTGGCTTGCAGACAACATCGTGTGCCTGAATGCCGAGACCACTGATTATTATGAGGAAGACGAGCAGCTGAGTGTTGACCACCAGAAATTGTTTGTCAGTTGGAGTAAACAGGTACTCAAGGCCAAAGAGCTCGAAAAAGAAGTAGAAAAGCTAACCAAAGAAAAGGAAGATCAGCTTGACATTATTGCCCGATTGGAAATGTCTCTCACCAAGAAGGACGCTGAGCTAGAAAAGATGAAGAACGAACTGACCACTGTTCGAGGAACCATTTCAAATTTGAATAAAGGTAAGGCAAAGATGGATGAGATCTTGGAGATTAGCTTCCCAGAGTCCTCAAAGCATGGAATAGGTTTCAAGCCGAGTCAACCATTGAATGTTCCAAGTCAAGAACATAAATCTTCACAAAAGGAGAAGAAGACAGTACATGTGCCATTATTGTGGAGAACCATGGCACATCAGGCCCTTTTGCTGGAAGATCATTGGAGAGAAAAGACACTTTAAGAGAACCAGTGTGGCTGATAAATCCCATGTTGGTAACCGCCCTACCAACATCAATACCAACATTGTCAGGTTCAAACAAGTGTGGGTCAAGAAACAGCATCAAGTGTAATATGATCTATACCTCCCTGAAGTCTCATGTCCCTGGAGCCTGGTACTTTGATAGTGGATGCTCGAAGCATATGACAGGCTCAGAAGAATTGCTTTCCAACATTGTCAGATTTAAAGGTGGAAAAGTGAAGTATGGAGGAGGGGCAAACGGCCAAATCATTGGCCAAGGGACTCTCCATGTTCCTGGAGTTGTAACACTGGAAAATGTGCTGCTAGTAGAAGGACTTACTGCAAACTTGATCAGCATAAGTTAATTGTGCGACAGAGGTTTTAGTGTCAAATTCAACCGTGAGGAATGTGAAGTCTATGAGGAGAATGGACTTTGCATTCTCAAGGGCAAAAGAACCTCAGATAATTGATACCAAATTCAAAGTGATGCCTTTTGCAGACTGTCTCAATTGAGTGATGCGGAGCTATGGCATCAAAAGCTTGGACATGTCAACTACAAGATGATGGACAGGTTTGTCAAGGAAGAAGCTGTGAGTGGACTACCTAAGCTCAACACCAAGATCATTCCGGTGTGTGAGGCATGCCAGAAAGGAAAACAGGTCAGGGTGCCACATCCAGTCCAACAAAGTCTCACTACATCATCTTACTTTGAATTGCTTCACATGGATATCATGGGACCACTTGAGGTTGAGAGCCTTGGTGGTAAGAGGTATGTTTTCGTTATTGTTGACAATTTTTCTAGGTTTACTTGGGTAGAATTTCTAAAAGAAAAATCTGAAACTTTTGAGGCTTTCAAAAAACTTGCAAAGAAGCTATGTGTAAGGTTTAATGTGAAAATTGGTAGGATTAGAACTGATCACGGAAAGGAATTTGAAAACGCATCCTTTTCAAAGTACCGCACTTCTGAGGGTATTAGTCATGAATATTCTTCTCCAATTACCCCTCAACAAAATGGCATTGCTGAACGTAAGAATAGAACTCTAGCAGAGATGACTAGAACTATGCTCATTTCTAATGGGATAGCTAAACGTTTTTGGGCTGAAGCAATGAACACTTCGTGTCATATCAAAAATAGGGCTTATTTTAGACCAGGTTCATGTGAAACTCCCTACGAATTACTGATTGGGAAGAAACCGAACTTGAGTTATTTTCATGTTTTTGGATGTATTTGCTATGTGCTTAACGATATAAATCATCTTGCTAAACTTGACTCAAAAAGTGATAAGTGCATTTTCATGCGTTATTCCCAAAATAGTCATGCATATAGGTTGTTTAACCTTCGAACTCGAAGTATGTTTGAGTCAGTAAATGTCAAGTTTGATGATCTAACGAGCGGAGTCAAGCCTGCTGAGGATAATGATCTGGTTTATGATCAAAACCCTCAAGGTAGTGTCACTCCTACTTCAGTTGATGGTGCAGGTATTGAGAACAAAGATGCAGGTGCTGAACTCAGAGATTCGAGTGATGTTGATAACAATGTTGATATAGGGATACCAACATCAGTACCAACATCGAGCCAAGTTGCAGATTCTGATTCTGATTCAGAAGAAGAAGCTGATCCCATTGATCTTCATCAGAGGGATGTTCCATCCAAAATCCAGAAATACCACCCCATGGGCCAAATTATTGGTGATTTAGACGAAATAAGTACTAGACGGAGACAAATTAATTTCAAGGAAATGGTCAGGTATGTATGTCTGTCTACTAATTATTCTAAGATTCGCGAGTCTTTGTATCTTTCTAAAATAGAGCCCAAGCGAGTGGAGGATGCACTCAAGGATGAGTTTTGGATTCGGGCAATGTAAGAGGAGCTGGACCAGTTCGCCAAAAACGATGTTTGGGATTTGGTGCCACGACCAGAAAATTCCCATATGACGGGAACAAAGTGGATATTCAAGAACAAGACTGATGAGGCTGGGAACATTATGAGGAACAAAGCACTACTTGTTGCACAAGGGTATACGCAAATTGAAGAAATTGATTTTGATGAAACTTTTGCCCCTGTTGCTCGCATTGAGTCGGTAAGGCTTTTGCTTTCTGTTGCATGTTATATGAAGATTTCATTGCATCAAATGGACATTAAGAGTGCTTTTTTAAATGGAGTCTTAAGTGAAGAAGTGTATGTTGAGCAGCCTAAAGGATTTGTGGATCCTCAAAAACTAAATTTTGTTATAAAACTGAAAAAGGCTCTTTATGGTTTAAAACAAGCTCCAAGAGCTTGGTATGAAAGGCTAACTCAACATTTGATTTATTTGAACTTTAGACGAGGGGAAGTTGATAAAACTTTATTCCTTCTTAAATCCAATAAGCACATCTTAATCGTCCAAATTTATGTGGATGATATTATTTTTGGATCCACTAATGAGGAGATGGTCAAGGAATTTATTGCTCGGATGTCCGATACATTCGAGATGAGCATGGAAGGTAACCTCTCATACTTTCTTGGTTTACAAATAAAACAGCTTGATGACGGTATTTTTTTTTCCCAGACTAAATATGCAAAGAACTTAGTCAAAAAGTTTGGGTTAGAGGGTGAAACTGTCAAGAAAACGCCGCTAGGCAAAACTGTGAAGCTGTCTAGAGACGATGTTGGTAAGGGTGTTGATAACACCATGTATAGAAGTATGATAGGGACTTTGTTGTATTTGACAGCAAGTAGACCAGA
>BMAC01000012.1:1402588-1422143 GCA_014905375.1 Phtheirospermum japonicum
GTATAAAAAGTATCACAAACGGTACAAAAAGTATTACAAACGGTACTAAAAGTATTATACAATTAGAAAGTGCAGTAATACCTTCATCCAAAACATCATTATAAAATATCACAAATAGTATCAAAAGTATCAGAAACGGTACTAAAAGTATTAAAAACGGTGCAAAAAGTATTACAATTAGACAGTGCAGTAATACCTTCATTCAAAACAACATTATAAAGTATCACAAACGGTAGTAATAATACTATACAATTAGAAAGTGCAGTAACACCTTCATCCAAAACAGCATTATAAAGTATCATAAATAGTATAAAAAGTAGAGGAGGTCTTCTGTGTGGCAGTCACTCTGATTTTTTTTAATGTGACGGGGGCCCAGATTCACATTCAAGCCGGATCCACTAAACCAACTCGGGTTCATATAAAAAAGAAAAAAGGGGGAATTCACAGTTCAGCCGTCTCTCTCCACGACTCGACTATATCTCTCTACTCCACTCCAAGGATGCGTCCGACTCCCATCTGAAAACTATTGCTCCGCCACCGCAAATTTAGTTACGCCTCTTCCCCGCCGCCACAGGCCTGGCTGTGCCTCTAACCCGCCGTACCATGGCTTCTTTGATTTGTGTTTCTCTCCCCGACCAACCCTAACCCTATTCTTCGAAAATTGTTGTGCTTCAACTGGACCTCCACCGTGTCTCGATCGTGCTTCATCGTCGACTGATCCTAATTTAACACAACAAATATCTGAACCTAATTCATCAACAAATATCACACCTTTAATGGAGAATGAAAGTTTCAATCCAGAAATTTCAATTTGTTTAGATGGAGATGATGAAGAAATCCTTAATTTCGAACCTGTAAATGAGCACGAAATTGAAGAAGGTAATTCTATACATTTTTGTTATCATTTTCAAAATTGTATACTGTTTTTTGTTGGAAAATTTGAAGCAGTAACTTATTAGTTAAAAACTGTCAATTTTTGTGCAGAACGTTGTCACTTTCCTACATATACCAGTCACTTATTAGAGATGTTATCTGTTGCTGTAGATTAACTTTCATTATTCGATTCTTAAAAAATGTTGGTTGAAAATAGTCACTTTATATGCGAGAAACTGTCACATTTTATTATACGATCATCACTTTCACTATATCCTTAAAAAGTCCCAATACTTATAAGTTTATTTACTGTGCATTGTGTAGATGTGACTGGTTCTCTCTTGGATTTGAGGAGAAATACGATTAATAATATGCATGAGTTGTATAAGAAACATGGTCGTGCGCTTAGCTTTAGTGTTCGTAAATCAACTTCTAGAAAAAATGACGATGGAGTTGTGACCGAGCACTACTTTGTGTGCTCTTGAGAAGGATTCAGGAAATCAGGGATGTTAAAGAAGAAATGTCCTGTCACGTGCACAGGATGTACAACCTCACTGATGGTAAAATTAAATGATGACCGGGGGTATGTAGTAATCGAAAATAAGACAATCCATAATCATCCGTTTACTACAATAGAGTGGGGCCACCTACATCGTTCTGAGAGAAAAATTACAATTGAGAAAGGGAAAGTAATACAAGATATGGTATCTTCAAGAATGAGACCAACATATTCTTATCGTTATATGGCCCATGAAGAAAGTGGAGATGAAAGTATTTGTCACACGATCAAAGACCATTTGAATTTTGTTAATCATTAAAAAATGAAAGAAATAGAAGGTGGGGATGCACAAACACTTGTTGAGATTTTACAGCAGCAACAAGATGATGAGGAGGGATTTTTCTTTAGAGTTAAGTTGGATGAGGAGGTCAAATTAACTAATGTGTTTTAGAGGAACTCAATGATGAAAGAAGACTACAAATTATTAGGGGATGTTGTGATATTTGATACGACCTATCGACAAATAGATACAATTTAATTTGTGCTCCAATAGTCGGCGTTAACCATCATCGGAGAATCATTATGTTGGATTGTGCATTTTTGTCGAATGAGAAAACAGAATCGTTTGAGTGGCTTTTTGAAGTTTTTAAGAAATTCATGGGAGGGAAATCTCCTGTCACTATATTCACTGATCAGGATCAAGCAATATCTAATGCGATAGAAAAGGTATGCATTTCTTGTAATATTCACTATTCCTGTTGCTTTTAATTTCTCTGTCTGCTTTTATTTTTAAAACTATCACTTTTCTAATAATTCCAGTCACATTTATATAAAAAAAGTGTCACTTTTTTTCTACACTCTGTCACTTGTATTTTTATTTTAAAATCATCATTTTTATGGAAAACAATTTTCTTTTTACCACAAAAGTGACACTTTCGATGCTAAAAAGTGTCTTTAATGATAGGAAAAGTGACAGTTTTCTGATACTTGTATGAAATAATTATTCTTTTCCCATATTTAGGTTTTTCCTCGGGCAAAGCACAGGCTTTTCCAATGGCATTTGTACTAGAATGCTATAAGTAGGTTTGGACAGTTGAAATCAAACAATGACTTTAAAGAATCATTTAAAAAATGCTTGTCGGGATGTATGGATGAGCATGAATTTGAGTCCTGTTGGAGTTATATGGTTTCAACATATGGATTAGAAGACAGATCGTGGTTTCAGCGATTGTACGATCTAAAGGACAAATGGTGCATAACCTTGAACAAAGAATTCTTTTCTACCGGGATGCTTTCCTCGCAAATAAGTGAGAGAACAAACAACGTAATTGTATTCAATTCAAAGAAGACAACGAGTTTGACTAGTTTTTATGGGATTTTCAAGAACCTGGTCAAGAATTTGAGGAAGAATGAAACAGATGACGAGTTCTAGTCATCAAGGTCAGTTCCGACAACTATCCTGCCATTAACTAGGATGTTGAAGCATTCTTCTGAGGTGTACACATTGAGAGTGTTTGAAGAATTTGAAGCTAAATATATTGCAATGTTGTCAAGTAATTGTGAAGTGTTCGATCAGGATGAGATAATAACTACTTATAAACTTTCTGCTCACAATGGAGATGGTGGTATCGTATATGTGATGTTTGCAGCTGCTAGTAACCTGATCACCTACTCTTGCAAGGATTTTTAGGAACGTGGCATCTTGTGTTGTCATAGCTTAAAAATACTTTATAACCATAATTGTATGAAAATTCCAGGAGTGTACATACTGAAGAGGTGGACAAAAATTGCCAAATTTGATGTTTGGGACAGGTTAAAAAGCACTGCACGGGGGAGTGGAGAGGAAAATAGAGAGCCTTCTGATGCCGCTCCTTGGTGTCATGACATGTCGCGAAGGTATTGCAATCTAGTGCTGGAGTGCCAAGGAAACAAGGAAGCAAGAAAAATCATCGAAGTGGGTTACGTTAGAGATTCTCTTGCCGTTTCTGCCTTGAAGAATTTACCACAACCAAACGAATCCTCTAATGTTTCAAGTTCATCGACTATGTGTTTGGATCCCGCTCGCTCTGTTACAAAGGGAAGAAGTAAAAGGAAGCAAGGGCATATGGAAAAGAGCAAGAAGAAGAAGAAGACTGTTCCTGCTGACAATCAAGCCCGGGAGTTTGGTTCCAAGACTCCCAACGTTAATTTATTTTAGTAGTAATTTTTTTTGGGTAAAATTATTACTTTTGCTATTATATTAAAAAGTGACACTTTTTATTTAAAAAGTGACAGTATTATCTAAGAAGTGACACTTTTTATTTTTTTATTGCTCTTCGTATGGATGATAATGTTATAGGTGAAATAACTTGATTATAATATTATAAACTTAATTCAAAAAGTTGCACATGTATGTGAGAAATTATAACTTGACTACTATAATTTGTGTAGCAACTCTTTTCTGCCAAAAACGCTGAACAACAAAGGAGGAGGAAGCATAGCAGGTCGCCCTCGCTGTCACAAGCAGGGCAAACGTGACACATATTGGTGCAAAAGTGACAGTTTTTTCCCAAAAAAAAACAACAAAAAATAACGATTACTATCAACTATTAAAAAGTGATTATAATAATATAAACTTAATACAAAAAGTTGTACATGTATGGGAGAAATTATAACTTGACTACTATAATTTGTGTAGCAACTCTTTTCTGCAAAAAAACAAACAAACAAAAGTGACACTTTTTTGGACAAAAGTGACACTTTTTTGGACAAAAGTGACTTTCTTGGACAAAAGTGACACATTTTGGTACAAATGTGACAGTTTTTGCAGAAAAGAAACACAAAAAATAACGATTGCTATCAACTATTAAAAAGTGACACTTTCTATATAATAAGTGACGGTAATATCTTAAGAAATGACAGTAATATCTTAAGAAGTGACACTTTTTATTTTTTATTGCTCTTGGTTTGACTGATCATGTTATAGGTGAAAATAATTTGATTAATATTATAAACTTAATTCAAAAAGTTGCACATGTATGAGAGAAATTATAACTTGACTACTATAATTTGTGTAGCAACTCTTTTCTGCCAAAAAATAAAAAGTGACACTTTTCTGGGCAAAAAGTGACACATTTTGGTGCAAAAGTGACAGAGTCTTGACAAATATTGCACACCCCTACTATCAAATTAATTGTTCTAAAATAAAGCATAAACTTAAATAACTTAACTGATTTTCAATAGCACTTATGAACACATTCTTGATTTTAAGCTAATAAAACACACACACATCGAAGACAAGTTAGCAAAAGAGCGACAATGTTCTACGAAAAGTGACATAATTCTTGCATAAAAAACAAACAATGACAATAAACAATAATTATCAAATAGTTGTTCTAGAATAAAGCATAAAATCTAAATCAGATAATTGTTCTCAAAATAGCACCTACAACACTTCTCGATTTACAATCTACTACCATTAGCTTCCAAGACACGTTAGCAAACAAAGTGATACTTTTCTGCACAAAAGTGACACCATTTGGTGTAAATGTGACAGTTTTTTCACAGAATTAACATCCAAAACCTAGTTTTCAACATCAGAAAAAAATAAAATAATAACATCATCCTCCAAAATAGATCTCAAACTACTTTTTTGATTTCTTATTCTTCTTCAACTCAGCAACACTCCTTTTCTTTTCTTGAACCGCCTTCTTCAACTCATCTTTCTTCAAACAAAAATCAACAATCTTCACCAAAACACCCGATCTTGCCACATCGAGATCACTCAAAAACACCCTGAGACATATTTGCTCTCTCAAAACTCTACGTACTAAAGCCTTCAGAAAATAAACACAAACATCCAATGAATACTTCATCAAGTTTTACAAAAAATATGCAATTCATTGATATTACACAAAAAATAAAATATAGAAAAATAAAGAGAAACAGTACCTTTGACAGATCGTCGGGGCTATCACAAGGTTCACCTTTGAAATGATCCATGTGGTGCATTGAGAAAACACCACAATCGTTTGCCTCTACTGACGATTGCCACGGGAAATTCACAAACTCCATCACGTAGTCACATACAAGCTTGCCTTTAGGGTGATTTTTTTCTTGTAGAAAAATAGCCATTTTCTTGTGCTACATAATATAAACGTAAGAAGAATTAAAATAAGTTGACTACTATAATTTGTGTAGAAACTCTTTTCTGCAAAAAAAACAAAAACAAAAGTGACACATTTTGATGAAAATGTGATAGTTTTTTGCAGAAAAAAACACAAACAATAACGATTACTATCAACTATTAAAAAGTGGCACTCTTTATTTATAAATTGACAGTAATATCTTAAGAAGTGACAGTATTATAACTTGACTACTACAATTTGTGTAGCAACTCTTTTTCTGCAAAAAATCAAAAGTGACATATATTTGGTACAATGTAACAGTTTATTACAGGAAAAAAAACTTAAAATAACGATTACTGTTCAACTATTAGAAAGTGACACTTTTTATTTATAAAGTGATAGTATTTATAACTTGACTACTATAATTTGTGTAGCAACTCTTTTTCTGCAAAAAAATCAAAAGTGACAGTTTTTTGGACAAAAGTGACATATTTTGGCGGCAAATGTGACAGTTTTTTACAGGAAAAAAAACACAAAAATAACGATTACTATCAACTATTAGAAAGTGACACTTTTTATCTATAAAGTGACAGTAATATCTTAAGAAGTGACAGTATTATGAACTTGACTACTATAATTTTGTGTAGCAACTATTTTTCCGCAAAAACTCAAAAGTGACACTTTTGTGGGCAAAAGTGACATATTTTGGTGCAAATGTGACAGTTTTTTACAGGAAAAAAACCAAAAAATAATGATTTTGTCGCTAATTTATGAAAAATATGACACTTTTGAGGGAAAAAAGTGACAACAAAATGAAAGCAGATCATTTGTTTACCACAATTTCAATAGCTTTATCATTATCATCAGATTGTGTCCTATTATCCAAGATTTGAATTTTGCTATCACGAAAATTCACCATGATGCAAAAGAAATGATTATCCCAGTGTATAGGCACAAAAACCTGCAGGGTATTAAATTTTCATTTATTACTTTACGACTTAAAAACAAAACATTCATTAAGAAAAAGCACCTCACTAGAAAAAACGGACAAAAGAGAAATTATTAGAAAAGATCACTAACCATATCAACCGTCGTCACATCCTTGCCAACATCTACAATAAATGACTCCCAACTTGATCTCATAGCTGTAGCATTCTCATCATCCTCCCCCACTCCATGCAAGATCTTCGACAGATAAAACTTTTGCCAAAAAGTAAATTAAAACTGTTAATATACAAACTAATTATGCATACAAAGTATTTAAAATCACTATGTCTAAAACTTACACTGTGTGTGGTATCCAAGAATATATATTTGCAATTGTCATCAACATCTTGTGCATGATTTATATAATCAACACATATGCATCAATGACATTGGTATACACCCACTGTTTTTGATTTAACCATAACATCTCTTTCTTTGAAATAGTACGACCATGTCCACTTAGAAAGAGGACATCACTAAAAAAGAATCAACAAAAAAAGTGTAAAACATGTTGACACTCAAAAAGAGGACATCACTGAAAAAGAATCAACAAAAAAAGTGTAAAACAATTTGAAACTTTTCCAATTATTAGAGTCACATTTACTAACCAACAGTGTCACTTTTGAATAATGACAATAAAAATGAGTAAAGTACCAAAACAAATGAAAATAATTCTAAAAAAATCTGTTAAAAATTAACTTACGTTTCATCATAAAAAGACTCCGCATCGAACAAGCAAAAATCAATGACTTGCTTCTCCCGTTCATCCACATCCACCACCAGCCTCTTGTTTTGGGACATAAAGTTGGAAAGATAACCGATCTTCTTGGCTTTTCTGCAAGCTTCGTCCGACAGAGGGCCATACATTTCACCGGAATGATTGTGTTCTCTAGCACTGGCCGAGTTTTTTGTTGCATCCAGTCCTTCGTCCACATCATGAACTTCATTCGTATCTTTGCACACCGGTGTTCGAAGCTCAGGTGGTAGAAGGTGGAAAGTGGGGATATCTTCGTTCAGCTTTCTCATTAAAATGAATTTTGATATTTCCTCATCACAAAGTTGCACGACAGTTTCATCGGACCAGAACTTCTCAGTTGCACGAAGGAAATCTTCGGTAGCATTGATCTTCTCAGACTGAGATGGAAACGGAGTAGGGGGAAGTGAAGATGGAACCGGAGTCGGAGGAAGAGAGGATGGGACCGGAGTCGGGGGCTGTGAAGATGAAATCGGAGGCTCTAACATTTTCTCCTTCATCTCTGTCAATCTTTTCATGTAATGATCAGACACAATAGACATATCCCTTTTACGCAATAGGAAAATCTCTTGCACGTGCTGAAAGAGGAAAAAAAGAGAAATATCTTAAGAAGTGACAGTATTATAACTTGACTACTATAATTTGTGTAGCAACTCTTTTTCTGCAAAAAACCAAAAGTGATAGTGTATTGGACAAAAGTGACATATTTTGGTGCAAATTTCACAGTTTTTTCAAGGAAAAAAAACAAAAAATAATGATTACTTTCAACTATTAGAAAGTGACACTTTTTTTTAAAGTGACAGTAATATCTTAAGAATTGACAATATTATAACTTGACTACTATAATTTGTGTAGCAACTCTTTTTCTGCAAAAAATCAAAAGTGATAGTTTTTTGGACAAAAGTGACATATTCTGATGCAAATGTGACAGTTTTTTACAGGAAAAAAATAACAAAAAAAAAAAAAATAACGATTACTATCAACTATTAGAAAGTGACACTTTTTTTTTATAAAGTGACAGTAATATCTTAAGAAGTGACAGTATTATAACTTGACTACTATAATTTGTGTAGCAACTTTTTTTCTGCAAAAAGTCAAAAGTGACACTTTTTGGGCAAAAGTGACATTTTTTTGGGCAAAAGTGACATATTTTGGTGCAAATGTGACAATTTTTTACAGGAAAAAAACAACAAAAAATAACGATTGTGTCGCTAATTTATAAAAAATATGACACTTTTGAGGGCAAAAAGTGACAACAAAATGAAAGCAGATTCAAAAGTGACAATAAAATAATGAAAAGTGAGTAATATCAGTAAAAGTGATAACTATTATGAAAATAAAACACTTACATCTTTTGCATTTTTCTGAATTTCTATATTAGAAGGCATGCCCAGTGGTAATTTGAATTGTATAAATTGCTGGGCTTTTTCATCTTCCTCCCCAATGATTCCATCATTTTCTTGTCCCTCATTTTTTTCATTGATAAAATTCAAAGATCCTGAAATAGGAAAGATATCCACCCACTCCCCTTGCACAAACTCTCCAGCTCGTTTCTCTTCTTTCACTCTCATTATGATGCTTTCAGCAGTCCAATGCTGAATGAGTGGCAACGGAGATGGTTCGGCTTTCCCCTTCCATTTAATCCTGTGCAGATATATAATTTGTAGGACCAACACGCACCCGCTTACGTATGTTACACTTATTTCTTTATTGTACTTGATAACTGATCTACAAAGCCTATCCAACACAAATGAGCACTAATCCATCTTAGGAATCGCCTTCACATCAACCAATGATTTTAACACATTTAAATCAACATTACCATTTGCAGTTGGTGCAAGAAAACTCGATAAGCTCACCAACATAAACAACCTTATGAAATCATCCCCACCTTCTCCAAATTTTTCCAAAAGCAGTAACTGCAAAGATGCAACAGAGCATACTTCCCCAATCCCACACCTCATCTTAAAGTCATTGACCATTCTCGCATCCTCTTTGGTTTTGAAAAGCACCACTTCGCGCCCGCTATTCCTTGGAAGAAGAAATATATCATAGATATCGTCGATTGTTACAACGAACTTCTTGTTTGAATCTATGTTCAACATCCGACTCGTCCCATTGAACCTACTAACCAACCACCCCAACATCTCGGTGGGCAGCTGCATCACTTTCATCTACAACAAGCCCCCGAATCCAATCTTCTTAATATCTCCCTTTCTTTCCACCGACAGTTCACAAACAACATTGACCAAGGATTTAGGTCTACTTTTGGATGCAAGTTGTCTGAATAAAAAACAAAAAAAAAAATACATATATAAGGACAAAAGTGACGAAAAGAAGGTAATAAGTGACAAATATAAAGTAATAAGTGACAGAAAAATAAGGTCAAAAGTGACCAAAAAAAGATAATAAGTGACAAATATAAAGTGATAAGTGACAGAAAATGAGGTCAGAAGTGACAAAAAAAGCTAATAAGTGACAAATAAAAGTTGAAATATCATTTCATAGGTAAAGCACCTTCACATAATGGTTATATATAGAACATAATCTTTTATAAGTACTCCTGTTTCCATACTACTTTTATTACTCTGATCACATAATCACTCATTACAATAATATACGTACACAGTCACATTTAGCAGCATATAATTTAGCCATCAAGAGAAAACACAAAGATCATTTCAGAATATCAAGTGAAAACAATTCCCCAAATTATGCAACTAGTCCAACAAACCCAAAAATATAAACAAATCACTAAATATCAAAAGCATACATGATTTATATAAGACCATAATCAAAAGTGACAGAAAATAAGATCAGAAGTGACAGATATAAAGTGATAAGTGACAGAAAATAAGTTCAGAAGTGACAAAAAAGAGTTAATAAGTGACAAAAAAAAGTTAATAAGTGACCAAAAAACATAAGACAAAACGTGACCAAAAATAAATTCAAAAGTGACAAATAAAAGGTCAATAGTGACGAACTATAGAAGAAACAATAATAGTTACAAAAATAGAAAAAAATACTAACCTCTCATCATCCTCCGTTTCGGCCTTTGATTTGTTTTTCACGGTTTTCTTCACTCCCTTTGAAACTACAACTTAATCCTTTGCTGTTAAACTTTGCGCCTTCAGTTTCTTCACTTGTTTTATTTTTTCAGATTCCTCAACAGACGAAGTTTCTTTAATTACAGATTTGACAGGTTTGGCTGTTTCTTCAAATGTTTCTTTTTCTTGAATTTTCTTATTCTTCACTTGTTTCCCTATTCCAGATTCTTTAACTCCCTCAATAGAAGGACTTTCTTCGATTGCAGATTTCACAGGTTCTACAGTTTCTTCTGCTGTTGATTTTTTTTGCATTTTCTCAGGTTCTTCGATTGAATGTTCAGATGCTTTTGAAGTTCTCTGCATCGAACCTTTTTTTTGCAGTGCTTTTCTTTTTTCACCCATCTTCGGACGATTCTGATTCTTTATCATATTAGCTTCGTCATTTGCAACTTCGGCTTCTTCAATTACAGATAGTAGTTTTGGCCTTTCTCCTTTCGGAACCTTCACAGTAGTTTTAGATTCTTCGAGGGCTTAGTTGCTTGAATTGCAGCTTTAGCTACTTTCGGAGTTTCTTCAGTCATCATCTTTTTTTGCATCTTCTTATGTGACTGATCCTTCACCTGATTTTTTGCTGCATCGTGTTTCCTTTTCCTCACGACCTGATTCTATCCCATATGACAAACAAATAAACACACGCAAGTATTAATATAAAAATTACTGACCAACAGGCAATGATAAGCTACCAGACTAGAATGAACAAGAATACATATGATATAAGTATCAATTACATATGTAATCATCCCAAAAGCAATTACACATGATATAAGTACCAATTTACACTCAAGCAGCATTTATTCAATTAATCAGGCTACAGAAATTGCATGAAGTAGAGCATTTATTGTGAAGACCTTTAGCATTATTTAAGATGTAAACAATCTGACGTGTAACGTCCACCTAAGACAAAGAAAGGATCTAGAAATAATAGCTTAAGCAGAATAAACTTCTTGTTCGACATGTCCACTAAACTGTAATATTCTATGAGCTATCTACTAAGAAGTCACCTGAAGTAGATAATACAAGAAGGGGAAAAACATACACTGAAGAAGTTCATAAAAAAATCAATCATCCCTTAAGGCAACAATAAGCAACATTAGAAGGAAAGTCGATGACTACAGGTAATAATCCATTATTGTCAGTGTTGGAACTACTATCAGTTCTTTAATAATGAAATCCTTATACAAACCCTACCCATCCCCCCATTCCTCATCCCTCACGCAAGTGAAATCATGTATATGCTAGTGCAACATAAATTTTACTAACAAAAACATCAATTATATGACACAAACTAAGCAACACAAACTAAGCAAACAAAACCCTAAAATTACAATTATGAAACTCAGAAAAAAATAAGAGCACACCTTATTCAAAGTAGTAGTGCGGTGCGTGAATCGGGGATAGTAGAGTTCGAAACGATTTGTTTTGCACAATCGGTGCGGAGAATTTCCGTCGAGGCGAGTCAAAAACAGCGGCAAAACAAAAGGCGAGTCCAAAACAAAGCGGTGAAACATAGGCGAGTCAAAAACCAGCAACGATATTCTCTGGTGACACGAGGCAAGTCTGGCGAGACAAAGGCGATCCGGCGAATTATTTTTGGAGAGGAACCTAATTTTTTTTTCTAGAAATTCCCAAATGCGTGTTTGTGGTTTGGCTTGTTTTCGCCCATCTTTTTTTTTCGGTTTTATATGAAACCATTTTCATTGGGCCAAATCCGGGTTGAAGTTGGGTCGGAGTCCGTCACAAAAGAAAAAGACCCGTGTGGCTGCCACATTTGAGTGTTCTAAAAAGTATCACAAACAGTACTAAAAGTTAAAAATGGTACTAAACGTATTACACAATAATAAAGTGCAGTAATACTTTAATCCAAAACAGCATTATAAAGTATCACAAATAGTATAAAAAGTATCACAAATGGTACTAAAAGTATTACAAATGGTACCAAAAGTATTACACAATTATAAAGTCCAGTAATACCTTCATCCAAAACAACATTATAAAGTATCACAAATAGTATAAAAAGTATCACAAACGATACTTAAGTGCATTAATACCTTCATCCAAAACAACATTATAAAATATCATAAACGATACTAATAGTATCACAAACAGCAATAAAAGTATTACACAATTATAAAGTGCAGTAACACCTTCATCAAAAATAGCATTATAAAGTATCACAAATAGTATAAAAAGTATCACAAACGGTACTAAAAGTATTACAAACGCACTAAAAGTATTACACAATTATAAAGTGCAGTAACATCCGTTGTTCATCATTCTGCAATTCTGAGTCATACGATTGTTTGTCTTATTCTTGTACATCAACCTGCAAATTTTCATATTTTTCTGTTTTTTCTTTACTATTTTTCTCGGCCAGTTTGAAAAATTGAAAAAATTCACCAAATATCCCAGAAAAATTAAAAAAATCCACCAAATACCCATTGTTTATTGTTTTGCAATTCTAGGCTGTATTATTGTTCGTCTTATTGTTGCACACCAACCTGCAAATTTTCAGATTTTTCTGATTTGTTTTTACTACTTTTCCGTCCAGTTTGAAAATTTGAAAAAACTCAACAAATATTCCAGAAAAATTAAAAAAATTCACCAAATGTCTGTTGTTCATTGTATTGCAATTATGGGCTGTACAATTTTGATTCCTATTGTTGTACATCAATATGCAAATTTTTAGATTTTTCTGATTTTTTTTATTACTATTATTCCGGCCAGTTTGAAAAATTGGAAAAACTGACCAAATATCCCAGAAAAAATGAAAAAATTCGCCAAATATCCGTTGTTTAATATTTTACAATTTTGGGTTGTACGATTGTTTGTCTTATTGTTGTGCATCAACCTGAAGTTTTTTATATTTTTTAGATTTATTTTACTATTTTTCCGGCCAGTTTGAGAATTTGAAAAAAATTAACAAAATATCGCCGAAAAATTGAAAAAAATTCAACGAATATCCGTTGTTCATTGTTTTTCAATTCTGGGCTGTATGATTATTCTTCTTAAATTTGCGCATCAACCTACATATTTTCAGTTTTTTTTTGATTTTTTTAACTATTTTTCCGGCCAATTTGAAAATTTGAAAAAATTCACTAAATATCCCAGAGAAATTTAAAGAATTCACCAAATATCCGTTGTTCATCGTATTGTAATTTTGGGTTGTAAATTGTTTGTCTTATTGTTTCGCATCAACCTGCAAATTTTCAGATTTTTTCGGGATTTTTTACTATTTTTCCGTCCAGTTTGAAAAATTGGAAAATTCACCAAATATCCCATAAAAACTGAAAAAACTCATAAAATATCCGTTATTTATCGTTTTGCAATTATGAGCTGTATAATTATTTGTCTTATTTTTGCATCAACTTGCAAATTTTCAATTTTTTTTGATTTATTCTATAATCTTTCCGGCCAGTTTTAAAATTTGAAAAATTTCACCAAATATCCCAGAAAATTTGAAAAAATTCACCAAATATCCGCTGTTCATCGTATTTCAATTCTGGGCAATGTGATTTTTGGTCTTATTGTTGCGCATCAATCTGCAAACTTACTTCAATTTTTTTTGAATTGTTTTACTATTTTCCCGACGAGTTTGAAAAATTGGAAGAATTCACCAAATATCCAAGAAAAATTGGAAAAATTCAAAAAATATCCATTGTTCATCGTTTTTTGATTTTGGACTGTACGATTGTTTGTCTTATTGTTGCGTATCAACCTTCAAATCTTCAGATTTTCCACTTTTGTTGACTATTTTTCTGGTCAGTTTGAAAAAATTCACCAAATATCCCAGAAAAATTGAAAAAACTCACCAAATACCCGCTGTTTATCATATTTTAATTTTGGAATGTAAGATTGTTCGTCTTATTGTTGCGCATCAACCTGCAAATTTTCAAAATTTTCCGATTTTTCTTACTATAATTTCGGCTAGTTTGAAAAATTCACCAAATATCCTAGAAAAATTAAAAAATTCACCAAATATCTTCTGTTTATTATATTGCAATTCTGGACTGTACGATTGTTCATCTTATTGTTGCGCATCAACCTTCAAATTTTCAGATATTTTTGATTTTTTTACTATTTTTCCGACCAGTTTGAAAAATTGGAAAAATTTTTGGCTGCACGATTATTTTTCTTGTTGTTGCGCATCAACTCGCAAACTTTCCTATTTTTCTGATTTTTTACTATTTTTTCGGCCAGTTTATTCCAGAAAAATTGAGAAAATTCACCAAATATCCGCTGTTCATCGTATTGCGATTCTGGGCTGTACGATTGTTCTTCTTATTATTCTGTATCAACCTGCAAACTTTCAGATTTTTCCGTTCTTTTTACTATTTTTTCGGCCAGTTTGAAAAATTAAAAAAATTCACCAAATATCCCAGAAAAATTAAAAAAATTCACCAAATATCCGTTGTTCATCGTATTGCAATTATGGGCTGTATAATTATTTGTCTTATTCATGCGCATCAATCTGCAAATTTTTAGATTTTTACAAACTTTTTTACTATTTTTCCGGCCTGTTTGAAAAGTTTAAAAATTCACCGAATATCCCAGAAAACTGAAAAAATTCACCAAATATCCGTTGTTCATCTTTTTCATTTCTGGGCTGTAAGATTGTTCGTCTTATTATTGCGCATCAACCTGCAAATTTTCAGATTTTTCCAATTTTTTTTTACTATTTTTCCGGCCAATTTGAGAAATTGAAGGGGGTTGGGTCCAGTTTTGGGCTGCTGGGTCCGGGTTTGGGAAGTGGGGTTGGGTCCTGTTTTAGGTTGTTTTCTGGGTTTGGATCACCTTACAAAATGGTAAAATATGGTCTCATTCTATGAGACCGATCTCACCCAAGACCTACTCAATTTATGGTCATTAAATTAAATCGTATCTTTAAAATATTTGTAGAAATTTCTTATTACAAAACTTATATTACGAATTGTCTAATACAGTCGTTGGACTTATAGACATATTGTGATAATATTAAAAGATACCGAATGTTGCTGGACTCATCGCCGCAGAATCATTTTCAGTTGCATCTACAAACATCGTAGTGTATAAAATGTCAGAGAAATAATTTAGTTTCTGTTTCGCCCATATAATATGAACCAAGAGATCACTTACTCTCTCCCTTGAAGCCGACCTGACCTGCTCACAAAACCAAGTCAGAAAGGACCACGGGAGGAATTCCGGTGGAATCCTCTCCGATGCTTAAGTCATTTAAGCATTTTAAGAATTTCAGAGTGAGAGAAAAGTGAATACTCGGAATGTCATACCTTTTTTCCATTTAGCTGGGATATTTATAACTCAGATTCGTTAGGGTTTATTCCGAGATCCCGAAAACAAGCCCGCGAATCACGGGCCGTTACTCAGACTACCTGAACAGATTATACTACATCAGAAAGCAGTTTTTACGGCGATTCCAGGGGACTTTTAATGGTGGTTTTTGAACCGCGGTAGAAAGTGGAGTCGTAGTCGTTTATGGCGATTTTTGAACAGCCGTTAAAACTGCCCTTTTTACGATGATTTTTGAACCGCCGTAGAAAGTATCATTTTTAATGGTGGTTCAGGAAAAATACCTTCTAGAAAGTCTGTTTTTCAAAATGGACATTTTATGGTGGTTCTTGATAACTTCTAGAAAGTTTATTTTACAGAACGGACAATGAACAACACCTTCTAGAAAATAGCAAAAAAAATAAAAAAAGAAAAGAAATGAAAACAATTGCACAAATTTTTAGAGATTCATTATTTTTATATCATGAAATGTGTTTACACAATTACAAGAAAACAAAAAAGGGGACTCATTATAACAACAGCTCACGACTTTTTTACAACTTACAAAAGCAAGAAACTGAATTAAGACATTAACCACAATGTCAAAAAACTAACTTTGATCCAGACAATCATAAACCCTTCAAAAACTTGAATTGGGAAGATCGAAGGCTAAACGCGCAGCCGATTGATAACGTCTATGCAAACATACCCCTATGAAAAATCTATCAAACCGGTTGGCTTCAATGCTGAAATTGCTCGAGCCCTACTGCATAGAGTAATTTCTGCAGTGATCCAAGCTGTACATACCTACTTTTATATAATTTTTATTAAATGTTTAAGCATGCTCGCAAGAGCACAAGTTCGAGTGTAGGTGGGTAAGTTCTAACCGAGTCTATTCTCAAGGAACAATCAATCGGAATCTCAGATGTTTGTTTAATCACAAGTAACCAATACACATGTATAATTGGGGTTTTTGTTTGTTTTTGATTTATAACTAAGAATTCGAAAAAGCAAGAATTTAATTTAAAACTAAATAACTTAAATAGTTAAACCAATCTTGAATTTAAAAAGCATTAACAAGTGAAAACTCATGAACTAAGATTTTGGAAATTAAAGAACAAGTCAATAGCATGAATGGAACCAATTATAAAATCAATAAGTGAGTCGAAATTTTGTGTTCCTTTCAAAATTAAAATCTAGTTAAACAGTACGCGTCTACTTTTAAAAGGTTTAAGTTCGTCCACAAGAGAACGGGGTCACTTGTGGACTGGCAAGTTAACTCAAGTCGATCTCTCGAGGAAGACTAATCGGAAGTTGTTTTTGTGTTTTCTATTACGAATGAGAAAATAACAAAAATGCTATGATAAACACGCGGACAAAGGGGTTTTTGTTTTGTGAATTTTAATATCAAGAACGAAGATTTATACTACTAGTGATTTAAAAACTAATCTTGCAAAGAGGGCGTCAATCTCTATGCAAGACCTTTAAGTAAAGTTTATAAAGATTTAACAATGAAATTCAACTTTTAAAAGATTAATAAAACAAGGGGACTAAGGCCTTGGAGTCGTCTCCACGACCACTTGGGAATTTCATCGAACACTTAGTCCACTAGTTGGGGTTGTCAATCCTAACGTATAGATTAAAAGCCCGAAAATTCCAAGCGATGGTTCTAAATGATTCCATGCACTAGACTCGTAAATTCTAATTAGCAACCATCGACAAATCCAATATCACAATCCCAAAACAAGAATTAATCATGATTGAAAAAGAAAGTAACAATAATGAACAACTATATCCATAAACAATTATAATAAAACTGAACACAAGAGCATCGCCATCAAGTGCAATAATTTAACATAAACCTTCACTACCAATCATAAGAGCATCACAATACAACACATATTTAAGAGAAACATCAATTGGAATAGTAAAACAAGGGGAAAATCAATAGCTTACTAATGGAAATGGAAATTGCCGATGTTCAAACTAAGAATCGCACGAATAAACACTAGTCTACGTCCAACGTCCGAGCAATGATTAATGATCTATAATCTCCAAAATCTGAAAAGCTAAAGTTTAAATCTGGAAAAGGGAAGATAAAATGAAGAACGACTCAAGAACGCTCATGGGTTGTCATCCCCAAGAGGTTCAAGAATTCTTCTCGACCCGGTTTGTCAGGAACCAGACGAGGGATTATTGGTTCCTGAATGGATTCCTAATGATTTTTTCATGTCTCTGAATGTGGCTGAGTTCTTGGACTTTTGTAGCCTTCAAATACCCCTTCCGTAACTGAAAATCTCCAAAAAAGTATGAGTTTGTAACTCTTACATCTGATCGGATGGTCTCCCAGTCCGATCGGAGGGATCTTTCTGCCAAAGTTTCTAACACTGGGTTCTGACACTGGGTAACCCAGTGTGGATGACATACCCAGTGTCAGCTGTAATATACCAAATCAGGGCCCAATTTCTTTGAAACTCCACTCGCGGGTCCACACTCATCCACCTTAACACCGAAAGACTTCAAAATACCTAAAATAAACATAAAATGTGGTAAACTAAGTCAAAGATAAATAAATACAAAAATATGCTCAATCTATCCAACTTATACCAAAATTAACAACAAATCTAACTAAAACACTAGCCAAATATACAAAAATTATGACAAATACTTGCGAGTCAACCACCACATGCTTTATTGGTTTGTTCGTCCTCGAACAAACGAAAGAATCAAAACCACGTAAGCATGAAAGTAGCTAGATCAAAGAGTCATGTTGTGAATACAATATATTTTTGCAAATATAAACACTTTTGTCGAAAACTCTTAAGCTAAGCTCGTGTTACCTTTTCACCTTGAAATCAAAAGAATGCGTCCTCACAAAAGGGAAATATATCATGGTGCACTCTTTTGCTCGTGTTTTTCAAAAGGTAAGTGTATACCCTCAGATCAACAAAAATGCATTCAAAGATTCGTGAAAATAAAAGACTCGTACATTGCATATGTGTGCACATTTAATCAAGAATCGGATTAGGACTTTCTAGGGTTGTAATGTAGGCTATTTGGTAAGGTATGTCATATATAAAGATGTGTGGCTAACTTGCGAACAAACGCAATCAATAACTCACTCAATCTAAAATTTTAATCATAGAGCATAATTTTGCTCCTCATTCTTCCCAAACAACCATATACCATTATTTTTAGCCTTTTATAGCTAAGGCTATTTCTAACCCCAAAACCCGAATATTTGCCTTTATAAATAGGCTTTATTTTTAACATTTAGATGCACTTATAAACTTAAGCACCCTTAATTTCTATTTTTCATATTTTTTTTTTTACTTTTCTTTCTTTCTTCTTTTTTTTTAGTATTCCATTAATTCCCACCTAGCAATCGTCATATATCAATAAACCAATGATAAATAAACTCTCATCTCACAAACTTAAACAAAATAAGGGCTACAATTAATCTCATGGCTAACAAAGAGATGGAATAAAGGCTTAAGTGGGTTCATTAGGGATTTTTAGTGGTTTTTATTTATGAATGAGGACGAAAACAGGTTTTATATGTGCCTATCGTCATTTCCAACACCAAATGAACACATGCAACTTTAGAGACTTCTCAAAACACTTATCGAATCAAAGCATTAAATGTTGATAAACACACAAGGCTTCTTACAAGGGCTTTATTCAAACTTTTGAAAACGAGGTGATCGAGTTTTAAGAGCTTCGCAAAATTGCTAACGACTAATTGTTGTTTTAAATAAATATATATAAGTAAGTTCTGAAAACATATGCACTAAACAGGCTCAAATAACGAAAGATCATACAATACATGATTCCAACAGGCAAGCCAGTACAAACACAAATAAGCATGGGAATAATTTCAACATACGTCGACATAAATAATTGGTTGATTTGCACGTTGTCACCAAGAAAGACTTAAAAAGAACCATTCGACCGAAACGACTATCCC
>BMAC01000012.1:1422156-1454778 GCA_014905375.1 Phtheirospermum japonicum
ACACACAAAAGCAAGCAATGTCCACATTGCTATTATACATATCAATACAAGGAAAAAGGAAAACGTCAAATCAATTATCATGCGAATAGTTAGTCGAATGGTTAAACAAACACTCAAGCACAAAACACATAACATAAAAATCAAACAAAATCACTAAAAATTAAAAACGAGAGTTGGGATAGAAAGTGATACAATACAGGAGCTCGGGCCCGCCTAAATGTCCATGCCATCCGGAGGGAAAGATGGAAATCTACAAATGGGGTGACGAGAAGTTCTCAGCTTCATCCGGTCGGACAATCATTGATCCGGTTGGACAGTAGTCCAGTGTGTTTCGTCTGACTTGTCATCTTCTCTCATCCATTCGGACAGCAGTCCAGTGTGTTTTGTCCGACCGGTCACTTTCTTTCACCCGATCGGAAATTCGGAAAAGCATCAGTTTGCACACTTTTGCTGCACAACTCAACAAATCATTACCACAACTATCCAACTCCAGTTAAGCACACACAAAAATAAAATAAGAAAAATAAAAATAAAATAAACAGAATTATGGACAAAAATAAGAAAAACTTGGGTTACCTCCCAAGAAGTGCAATTTGAACGTCTTTTGCTCGACGACTTAAAAAGGTGATGTTATCCTGGATCCATAAATAAATGACGATCGTGCCACGCCTTAGTGTTCTCCAAGAGTAATAGCGGGTGATGAAGATTACCAAGGTGGGCACAACGAGCAGGTCCCATGATGAGAGAAATAAAAACTCCAACTGGCTTTGGAGGTCGAAAACGTGAGTAATCGATGACCAATAAGAGATCGAAAGTCAATCGAAGTGCGGAACAATGCTCGGTCATCGAAATGACTAGGAATTCGGTCGAACAAAATGAATGATCATCCACCGACCCAAACTTCTTTTCGATTTCCACTTCCACTGATTCAACGTTGAGATTGATCAAAGCATCGGGCAAAATGCAATGCGACTCAGAAAACACAAACTCCTCCAAATCCGGTAACACAACTCCAACATCTCCACAAAGAGCAAATAAGTCCGAGTCGCCAATATCCTCACACGGAACCTCCAATGGCAACACCCCTACACTATTACCCAAAATCTCATCATCAATCGCAAAAGAGGCGGTCTCAACAAAATCCTCAATCTCCATATCCTCACACGGCTCTCCCAAACAAGCATTCAAGCCTGAATCACCAAACTCCAAGGTGGGATCCACTACATCAAAAATTGGCAGCTCACCAAAGCTAAGCTGCTCCTCCTTATCACAGAAAATCGAGCAAGGATCATTATCAAATGAGGTATCAGAATGATAGTGGAATTGTTGGTGGTGGTCGGAAGGAGAAGGTGGGGTATTTTCTTCATAGCTCGGGTAATAGGGAATTGAGTCGGAAGAGGCATAAGGATTGTAGCTCGAATAATTATGAATGGTAATAAGTTTCTCATGTGTCCCTTCGTCAAACGTCACTGGGCATACAATATCCCAATGCCCAGGTGCTCCGCAATGATAACATACGACAATGACCTCTTTCAAAAAAGCTCGGCTTGCTAGCTTAGCTTTCAAGGATGCTATCTCTTTGGCTAATTCATCGATCCTCTTGTCATACGAATTTGAAGATGGGGTCTATTTAGGTGAGTAGAATGACCCCATAACACAATCATATACTTCCTCCAACTTGTTTAAGGAATCGGGCTCCAAGTTTGTTAACCATTTTCTTGCCCGATCCTTTAATGTGTAGAGGAAGAGTCGCATCTTCACTTCATCCCTCGTAAGGCCCAAAAGCGGGAAGGCTCTTGTTATGGCGTCGTACTCTTGGATGAAGTCGAACGGATCCTCACTCGGGAGCCATGAAAGACCGGAAGTTGATCAAAGTAGAACTCGTCCGGATCGTATTCCCGCATCTTGGAGCTCAAAGGAATGGCTGGTCGAAAGCCATGCCAATCGGACGGTGGGTAAGACATTTATTTATTTATTTATTCTTGTAATGGCTTGTTGAATCTTGGTCGTCAATGTACATTGCAATCACAACACTCAACACATAAGATTAAATGCACGGGTGGATACGAACAAAATGAACAAAAAGAAAAATCACAAACGAACATGAAATACAAACAAAATCAATAAAAATATGAACAAGGATCACGAAGAGCAAACACAAAAATTAAAACCTTTAGCCTTCCCCGGCAACGGCGCCAAATCTTGAGCCGCACTTTTGTGTTCCTTTCAAAATTAAAATCTACTTAAACAGTGCACGTCTACTTTTGAAAGGTTTAAGTTCGCCCACAAGAGAACGGGGTCACTTGTAGACTGGAAAGTTAACTCGAGTTGATCTCTCAAGGAAGACTAATCAGAAGTTGTTTTTGTGTTTGCTTTTACGAATGAGAAAATAACAAAAATGCTATTCTAAACACGCGGATAAAGGGGTTTTTGTTTTGTATTTTAATATCAAGAATGAAGATTTATACTACTAGTGATTTAAAAACTAATCTTTTAAAGAGGGCGTCAATTTGTATGCAAGAACTTTAAGTAAAGTTTATAAAGATTTAACAACGAAATTCAACTTTTAAAAGATTATAAAATGGGGGGTCTAGGGCCTTGGAGTCACCTCCACGACCACTTGGGCATTTCATCTAACACTTACTCCACTAGTTGGGGTTGTCAATCCCAACATATAGATTAAAAGCCCGGAAATTCCAAGCGATGGTTCTAAACGATTCCATGCATTAGACTCGTAAATTTTAATTAGCAACCATTGACAAATCCAATATCTCAATCCCAAAACAAGAATTAATCATGATTGAACACGAAAGTAACAATAGTGAACAACTAATATCCATGATCAATTATAATAAAACTGAACACAAGAGCATCACCATCAAGTGCAATAACTCAACTTAAAACATAACTACCAATAATAAGAGCATCACAATCCAACACATATTCAAGAGAAACATCAATTGGAATAGTAAAACAAGTGGGAAATCGAAAGCTTACTAATGGAAATGGAAGTTGCCAATGTTCAAACTAAGAATTGTACGAATCAACACTAGTCTACGTCCAACGTCCGAGCAATGATTAATGATCTATAATCTCCAAAATCTGAAAAGCTAAAGTTTAAATCTTGAAAAAGGAAGATAAAATGAAAAACGACTCAAGAACGCTCATGGGTTATCATCCCCAAGAGGTTCGAGAATATCTACTCGACCCGGTTTGTCACGAACCCGATGAGGGATTATTGGTTCCCGAATGGATTCCTAATGATTTCTTCGTGTCTCTTAATGTGGCTGAGTTCTTGGACTTTTGTAGCCTTCAAATACCCCTTCCGTAACTGAAAATCTCCAAAATATCCTAGTTTGTAACGCTTACATCAGATCGGATGGTCTCCCAGTACGATCGGAGGGATCTTTCTGCCAGAGTTTCTAACACTGGGTAACCCAGTGTGGATGACATACCCAGTGTCAGCTGTAATATACCAAATCGGGGCCCAACTTCTTTGAAACTCCACTCGCGAGCCCACACTCGTCCACCTTAACACCGAAAGACTTCAAAATACCTAAAATAAACATAAAATGTGGTAAAATAAGTCAGAGATTTATAAATACGAAAATATGCTCAATCTATCCAACTTATACCAAAATTAACAACAAATCTAACTAAAACACTAGCCAAATATACAAAAATCATGACAAATACGTGCGAGTCACTAAGCATGAATTAAATTAATGAAATTGAAAGGAAAAATAATCGTGAATTATATTATCCAAGAAATCCAAGTTTCAAGCATCAAATAACTCAAACTCAAAATAAGAACAATTATCTAAAAGAATGAAATTAGCTAGAAAACAATAAAAAGGTTTAGAGTACTTATTGGGACTAGGAATAACAGTAAATCTCCAGCTATTCCGGAGGAATGTAATGGATCTTGGCCAATGAACGGATCACGAACGAAAGAATGGAGTTATAGCCTTTTTAATCTTGAATCTTCAACCTCGATCTTGTATCTACGTAACGGGCAATGGAAACAAGTCCTCTCTGCGTCTTGGAACCCTAGGAATATGTGTGGTGTGTTTTAAGATGGATTATAAGGGGGTATAAATAGTTTTCCCAAGACTTGGAGCACAAGTTTCCTAAAAAAAATGAATCTGGGCCCGTTAATAGTAAGCTTAGCGGTAAGGGTTACCGCTAACTCTACTGTTAACCTCTCGCTGAAAGTTTCTATCCATCTCTAACGGTCAATCTAGTGGTACGACAACCATTAATCTTGCCATTAAACTCTTCTGCCGGCTCCTATCGGTTGGGCTAACGGTTGGGTAATCGTTAAGTGTGCCGCTAAACTCTTTGTTGCATCCTAACGGTTCGGTAACCTTTAAGTCCATCGTTAACATGATCTGGGAGCTCTCTATTATCCTCTAACGGTTGTGCCAGCGGTATGGTGGCCCCAGGGTTTAGCTGTTAGGCTTACCTCTAAACTAACCGTTAACCGGTAAAAATTGCTACTTTTTCATCGAAAAGCTCGACTGCATCTCTTAATCGTCAAACTTCATCAATTAAGTGCGGAGATCCTCCGGTTACTTAGCTATATGGGGAAAACAGAGAATAATCACCTATTTGCATCAATAATGATCAAAATGCGGTAAAATAAGCTGGATTTACGAAAATATGAAAATAAGCTTAATCTATCCAACTTATACCAAAACTAACATTAGAAACTAACTAACATACTAATAAAAATCAGTAGAAATTCATGTTAATCAACTACCCCACGCTTAATTGGTTTGTTCGTCCTCGAACAAAAGATAATTTCAAAGAATAACAAGTATAAGAGTTAGCTCAAGCAAAGAGTTGTGGCATGCTACATAGATAATTTTGAAAATATAGATAAGTGTAACGCAACCTCATATGCTAGACCATTATTACATTGTCGCTCCAAAAACAAAATCATGCATCCTCTCAAAGGGTAATATATAAGTGTACGCTCAAAAGCACTCAAGAATTTTTTATGGGGATGTGTATACGCTCAAATCATCAAAATACATTTACAATAAACAAGAACTGAAAATCAAAAACTTAACAATCGCATTTAAGTGTGTAACTAACAAAGAATCAGAAAAGGTCTTTACGGGTTGTAATGTAGGCTCTTTGGACGGGTATGTAATATATAAGTCGTGTGGCTAACTCACGATCTAATGTGATCAATAACTTAACAAACTATTCTAATCACAAATTCAAAAGAAACCTCACTTAACTCTCATAACGTAGCCTTAATACTTAGGCTATTTCTCAACTCGTAACCCAAAACCGACTGCTAAACACATCACTTAAACAATTTAGAAGATTTATGATACGCTTCTTCTTCAAAATTAAACTCTTGCCTCTTAAATATTAGTCTTCATAAGAAAATCAATAATACTAAGCAAAAGCCTTTTTAAGCACAAGCAAACAACTCAACACGATTCCCCATCCTCTTTTATTCTTTCTTTCTTTTTTTTTTTCTCTTTTTATATTTCTTTTTGAAGGATGGTGATCCATAGCACTATTACAACATTTTGATAAATCCCTGATCATAATTCCAAAACACAAATAACCAACAAAAATAACTAACTCTTACCCCACTCTATTATTGATGAAGGAGACACTCATGGCTATATGAAATGGATATTTGGTTATGAGGGGCTCATTTGAAATTTATAGTGGCTAATATATATGGATATGGCTGGAATAAGGGTAATATCTGTGCCTAATTGTCGTGTTCAAATTTAACTACACACAGCGATTTCAAAGAGATCTCAAAACAGAACTCACTGAAATACATGCAAAGATGATAAACGCTCAGGCTACTCAAAGGCTTTTGCATGAAGAGATTTTGAATTGACGTTGCCTTTAAGGTTTTACGAGATTATCTACGTGCAAGTACAATTTTACAATATATAAATAAATAATAATTCTAAAAAATTTATGCACTTATACACGCTCAAAGACAAAAACTTCAAACCAAAACTAATTAACTTTGACAGGTAAACCATACAAACACAAATAAGCACAGGAATAGCAATCAATCACGATCAATCACGTTAAATTACTAGCTATTACAAATCATATGAACTTAAATTGCACGATAAACAATTACAAATCATACTCGACCCTCCCCCTCCCTAAAAATATGAAAATCTCCGGATTGCCATAAGTACAAATATAAATTAAGAGAGGAAAGGAAAAAGAAAAACATCCCTGAAGACTTAAAAGTCGAGTCGCTTTAAGTCAAAGTCGTGCAATCGACCGTCATCTCGATTTTTGTGATTTGATTTTCCTATCTAAAAACTACGAAAATCAAACAAATGAAGAAAACTAATAGCAAATTAACTAATATTTTTAGTTTTTCAATTTCTCAATTATTTTTGTAAAGTAAAATAAAAAGAAAACAAAATAAGGAAATGCAATAAAATATACAATTGTCGACATCAACCAAAATCGCTCAATTGCCCGGTGGCATATGATCGAACGGGCTCTGGTAGGGAACGACGTCCATCGAGTTATGAGGAGGAGGAGGTGGCCAGCGACCCGACTCATCATATCCATCCTGAACTGAGAAAAATCTGTTGTCAGGAGCTCGTGGTTTCTCTCTTCCATCTCACGAGCATAGTGAGCGTCCTCCCTTGCTTCATGAGCATCAACCTCCACTTCTGAGAGGCGATCGCAGAAATTGCTCTTGAATCCCGCATAATCGGCCAGATATGAGTCGAAATCGGCCTGATAAAATGTGACGATCCGCCCACCATCCCATAATCGGACCCAACTTGGATCCCATCATCAGTACCAGCATACTCGTCATGCTCCTCCTGCTCGGGTCAACTCTCATCAGCACCGTCCTCCTCATCTCGCTCCCAGTAGTTCCACAGCTTCGTCACCGGTAACTTCAACCCTCTCAGCTTCCCCGGAACTCGGACTACTCGCAGTTGAAATGCCAACTATTAAGGAGCATGTTCAACATCGTCCTTCCCCGATGAGTATCCGCACATAGTGGCGAGGCTCATTATAAACGTTCTATGAGACATCGGAACGGGCCTCTCGATGCTCGTCTTTTTCATGTTTCTCAGGCTGCAAATGATGAGGGGGTAGACTTGGACGGGCTTCCTTCTCATCATGCACCACAGTGCGTATAATTCATCTTCATTGACGTGCGTTGGCTCCTCCTTGAAGAGCACGCAACGTGAGAAAAAGCAATAAGCGGCTTATAGGGCGTTATCTTGAACTAGGGTTAGGGGGTATTGTTGATTCTTCCCCTCGATGCCCGGGAGCTTGATTTCTTCCCAAAATCGGTGCTCATTATATGCACCGTCGCGTTCATCCAAGGTCATCTGCCCATTAAAACAAAAATATCCCTCGATTAATTCGTGTTGAACGTGTATTCCTTTCCTCCGAACTGGCACCTCAGTGTGTAATCGACTTGAATCTCAAAGGAAATATAGAACTCGAGCATCAGCTACTCGTATGCCGAAACTTGAATCTGGGCCCACTCAAAACAATCAAGGAACTTGAAATATTGCACGAACCGTTGGGAAAAAGGATCGTCAAACTCTCCTCAAACTCGGCCCTAGCGAACCAACCATCTATGTCGATCACCATCGGGTTGATGATCATCCTTTTCATCAAAGTGTTGTATAAATCAACCTCTTCATCAAACACCTTGAACCGTGAACCCAATCTCTTCGACATGTTTTTCCGTTTCTTGTTCGAATGAGAAGAATAAATGGCGTTGGAAATAAACAAAAAATTATCCGGAATGAAGCTCTAAATACGGTCGGAATGCAACCTTGATCGTCTAGCTGAAAACTAAGAAAATATGCCGGCAGAACACTAAACGGTAAGGGATGGAGGTCAGCACAACCTTTACTGGTACCGTTATAAGCTAACGGTAAGATAGTGGTCTCCCTAATCATTAGTAGTTACCTCTAGTAATTCATCGAAAACTTGACGTGCAGAAAAATCGCCGGCGTTTTTAACCAGAAATCACCCCAAATTCAACCAGAAACAAAATAAACCCTTCGAATCCCAATCCAAGCAGTATACCGAGTTCAAGTTGAGCTACCCTTACCCAATCGCTGAGAATTTGGTTCGGTCCTTGCCCTTGGTGCTTTTCAAAATCAACTCCCGGGATCCGCTCAAATTTGCCGGAATGCGGCGGTGGTATTCTCGTTTTGAATGGGAATATAAATCATTGGGTCCTTAGATGCGATGTTTGATTGGTAGAGGTTATTGTGGAGGAATCTCGATAGGAAAGAATGAAAATAAACGAAATCCTTAGTGGTTTTTGGACTAGGCTTCGTTGGGATTCTGAATTCGGGTATTCAAAATCTTGAGTATTGAGGATTTTGTGAATAGTAAGAATCTTTGATTGTTATATGATTCATAATCCTTTATTTTTTACTGTAGATGTCAAATCATGTCTAAGTTGATGATAATGTATTTTTATATTGTATTTGAAGTCAAATCATATCTGGAAAGTGGATGATAATATATTATTGTATTGTATTTAGTAATATTTAATTTTTTAAATATAATGATGATGTGATAAAATAATTGAGTGTGGGGTAAGGTGTAAGAAATTGTTGGTTGTGGATTGAATATTTGAGTCGTAGAACAAACGAGGATTGAGATTTAGAATCCCAATCCTGGTATAGGAAGTCCTAAACCAAACAATCCCTTAAATTTTGTCCTTATAACCCAGTAACAGGCTGGGCCTATTATGCGTTAGCGGTTAGGGTAACCTCTAGCCTTACCGCTAATATAATCTGCTTGTGGGTAATGGTAGCCTTAGTGGTAACGGTTATCGCTATGCTACCGTTAAGTACGTAAAAACTGCACAACTCACGAGAAAAACTAAAAACGTTCGATCGTAAAATAAATAGAACACCAACTCGTATGAACAAAATTTATTAATAACTGCAACTCGTGAGCATAACACAATGAAATTAAATAAACCTTAGAATTACAATAAAATTAAAAACTTAGATAAATAAGGACGACATCCTAACGACTCGAAAACAAATGAAGATAAAAATTGAAATTGATGATATAAATATCTAATCTTAAACATCATAGGGGTCTAAGCTAGTTAGGTCCAGAAACTATATCTTCGAGCTCGGCGATCCTTTCTTCAGCCATTTCAACAAGCTCCTCCATCCAAGCTAAGTTGAAGAGGTGCATTGCTTCGTTCAGCTGAAAACCATGATTCGCTTCCTCTAGCTCTTCAATTATTCTTCTAAGATCATGATTCTCGGACCTTAGTTCCTGAAATTTAGCTTTAGCTTCACCCACGAGATTGTTGTTTTCGTAAGTTAAATTAGCGATCTCAGCACCTGCTTCCTTCAATTTATCCTCCAGATTAGCGATATTAAAGGCAAGAGACACTCTATCAAACAAAAAGTTGTTCTGAGCCGTCACTTTTTCAAGCTCCTCTCTAACCTCATCCATCGGGTGTTTCAACTCCTCAATGGCTTCCTCGTGCTCATCTCTTCTTACCCACCTGCGCTCCTGTCGGGCAGCGGCTTGTTGGCTTTGCTTCATCTTGCTAAGGGTAAGGATCAAGATTGGTTTTAGGAGATTGGTGAGAAAGTGGCTTAAAGCTTGAAAGACTTGGGAGTTATGGAGTTCTTAAGGGGGGTTTATAAAGGAATTAGTGGCCTTGAAAATAGGAGTCATAGATTCTCGCAAAGTCTAAATAAGGTAGAATCTAATAAATCACCTAATCGAAGCAGGACTCTTAAAAAGGAATTAGATCAAGACTTTTAATTAAGCCAAAACTCGTTCCAAAAATTACCAAAATAAAACATACATTGTGGGAATAAATTCCCCAAAATTCACAACTCAAAATTCTCAATAATCCACGGAATTTACCGCTAACGGTAATGTAATTTCACGACCCGTGGGCCTTCTACCTCCACGTGGCATTGCTCCATCAGGCTTTCGCCCATTGCGGAAAATTCCCCACCGAAGCATTTCGTCGATTACTACGCCCTTACTCGTCTCTGGGTGCCTAGGTATCCACCATAAGTGGTAAGGGTAACCGCTAGGTCAACCATTAAGTACCTCAGTAGATGGTTAGCGGTTCCAGCTAACGATCAAGTCTACATCGTTAGGACCTGCACAACACGATAGCGGTACCTGTAGCGGTAAGAGTTACAGCTAGGTTAACTGTTAAAACTTACTATTGGAAGTTGGCGGTGGCATTAACGGTTGGCCACCGCTAAGTTGACCGTTATAAATCTCTGTGTTTTGCTAACGGTGGCCTTAGCGGTCGCAACCACCACTAGGTCCACCGTTAAGCCTCTATGTTCGCCTCCAGCAGTTAGTTTAGTGGTTGATTCTTATCGTTAATGCCTGGGCGAGACGCTAACGGTAAGGTTAGTGGTAGTGGTTACCGCTACTCAACCGATAGGTCTCTAGAATTGGCGAATTTTTCAATTTTTTTGCACATCAACAAACGCTTAAACGCACCACAACAATTAAATAAATCAAATAAAATAAAATACAGAAAATAAAAGAATGAAAATTACACGAAAAACTAAACAAAAGGAAAAGAATACAAACTCTTGGGTTGCCTCCTAAGAAGCGCATCTTTTAACGCCGCTTGCTCTACGAGAACTCTAGCAATTAACTTTTCACTGGAGGTGGATCCACAAACTCCACCACTTCACATTTTTGATTCGTCACCACCCCTTCTCGATAGAGTTTTACTCTATGTCCGTTAACTTGGAACGTTGAATCCTTCTTCTCATCATACAGAGTGACCACTCCGAATTTGTTTATCTCTTTGATTAAGAACGGCCCACTCCATCTTGACTTGAGCTTACCTGGAAACAAATTCAACCGAGAATTATAGATAAGAGCTAACTTACTAGCCTCTAACTGTTTATCAACAAGCCAATGATCGTGACATTTCTTCATCATCTTCTTTTGCCTCCATGCGCTATCATATGCCTCGTTTCTGATTTCTTCAAGTTCAGTCAGCTCTAACTTCCTATATTCTCCAGCTTCATCATAACTCATATTCAGTATGCGAATGGCCCAACTCGCTCTGTGCTCTAGCTCGACCGGTAGATGACACGCCTTCCCATAGAAAAGCCAGAAAAGGATCATACCAAACACTGTTTTATAAGCTATTCTATAGGCCCAAAGTTCATCAATAAGCTTCGTTGCCCAATCCTTCCAATTCGGTCCGAATGTCTTCTTGAGGATGGCCTTCAACTGGCGATTGCTCGTTTCAACTTGTCCAGAGGTTTGCGGATGTTATGGAGTAGCTACCTTGTGCTGGACCCCATATTTCTTCATCAACCTTTCAAAAGCTCGGTTGCAGAAATGACTTCTACCATTGCTTATTATCGTTATCGGGATTCCAAATCTACTAAAGATGTTCTATTATAAGAACTTAAGCACGATCTCATCATTTGCCTTTCGCACGGGAATCGCTTCCACTTCCACCCACTTGGACACGTAATCTACTCCTACTAGTATATACTCGAAGTCACCGCTTTTGGGAAACGGTCCCATGAAATCAATGCCCCACATATCAAAAATCTCTAACACTTGGTTAGGCACTAGCGGCATCTTGTATCGCTTGCCTATGTTACCGGTTCATTGGCAGGTATCGCACGTCTTGCAGTATTTGTACGGGTCAGTAAATAAACTTGGCCAATAGAATCCGGCTTGAAATACCTTGAATGCCGTCTTTTGAGTCCCGAAATGTCCTCGAAGATCGTGGCAATAATGCAGGATACTCGACATCTCGTCATTTGGGACGCATCTTCTGCCCAGTCCATCCTTGAAGTGTTTGAAAACTTATGGGTCGTCCAAGAAATAACTCCTGCACTCGTGTAAAAATCTCTTCCTCTCTTGGTAGGATAGATGGTTATCATAATATTACAAGCGAGACAATTTACTATGTTAGCATACCAAGGAGAAACTAAATGCTCAAGTGCAAAAGCATTCTCGTATGGGAATAAATCATCAATCATGATATTCTTGTTCACATCTTTTTCAATTACCATTCTAGATAAGTGATCAGCTACTACGTTTTCACAACAATGCCTATCTTTAATTTCTACATCAAATTCTTGCAGCAATAAGATCCACCGAATGAGGCGTGGTTTACTTTTAGGTGTAGCAAATAAGTGACGTAGTGCAGCATGATCAGTATGAACAATCACCTTTGCTCCTAAAATATAAGATCTAAACTTGTCTAGAGAATATACAACTACTAGAAGTTCTTTTTCAGTCGTGGTATAATTGCGTTGAGCATCATTCAACATATAGCTAGTATAATATAAGGATTATTAAATAAATAATACCTTTTTAATTCAAAATTGCAAAAATAATAAATATTAAAAAACTATTGGAATTTTGGGTCAGAACGCCACTCCCAGGTGCGTCCCACCAGTTTATTAATTATATATATATATATATATATATATATATAATTATATATATATATATATATATATATATATTATATATATATATTATATCAGGACGCCACTGGGAAGGCGTCCTAGACCTTTTTGTTACCAAAAAACTTTTTGGGGCTCAATTGAAAAAAATTTCAAGGGGGTGGTGGTGGGTGGTGCGGGACGCCAACTGGGAAGGGTATCCGGGTTTTTTGTGCAAAGAAATAAAAAAGAAGCTGGGCGGGACGCCACTCCCAAGGGCGTCCCGAGTTTTTTTGCAAAAAAAAAAAACCCCGTCCGCTAACCCTAATAAGGGAACACACACACGCCACACAACACACACACATACACACACATCTTTCTTCTTCCTTCTTGGTTTTCTCCAGCAAAAGCGAAGAAGCACCTCCAAGCAACAAAAAAAAAGGTAATTTCTTAATTCATCTTCTTAATTTATTTTTAGTTGTTCGTTATTTTTATTTAATTTCTTTGTATATATTTGAATATTTATAATTGGAATTTTCGTTGTGAATTTTCGTTGTATATTAATTATGTTAAATTTTGAATTTATTAGTTTTGTGTTTAGTTTATAATTGTTTATGAAAATTAATTTTACTTGCTTGTGATGAAATTATTAATTATGTGAATATTTGATTTATTTATTTTGTGAGAAATTCTTAATTATGTGAAAACTTGAATTTATTTGGTTCTTGTTTAGTTGTTAATAATTTAATAAACATGATTTTATTTTTTAATGAGGAAATTATTAATTTTGTTAAAATGTTAATTTATTCTTTTTGTGTTTAGTTGTTAATTATTTACGAATATTGACTTTATTTATTTGTGGATTTCTAATTACGTGAATCTTTGGGTATTATTTAATTTGTGAGAAATTATTAATTATGTGAAAATTTGAATTTATTTGGTTCTTGCTTAGTTGTTAATTATTTAATAAAATTAATTTTATTTGTTAATGAGGAAATTATTAATTTTGTGAAAATATTAATTTATTCTTTTTGTGTTTAGTTGTTAATTATTTATGAATATTGAACTTATTTATTTGTGAAAAGATTTCTAATTACGTTTATATTTGGGTATTATTTAATTTGTGAGAAATTATTAATTATGTGAAAATTCGAATTTATTCAGTTCTTGTTTAGTTGTTAATTATTTAATAAAATTTATTCTATTTAGAAGTAAGCGCACATATGGCAAATATGTCTTCTGGAAATGAATATGACATGTTTGCATCAATTATATGAGACGAGGGTGGATTTGCGAATTCAGATCCCATCGAGCATCATCCGACTCCCCCACTGGTGATCCCGGACTACCCCGCCGATTGCTTCGGACCAGATGAATGAAGCGATTCTAAAAATAGTTTAGATGAAGTAGATGAAGGTGATGAAACCGACAAGGAATTCTATCAGTTGGGGGGTAGCATACCAAATGGAGATCCTTTTGAACCTACTATAGGTGAACGTGCCCCTACAACCCATAAACGAGTGGATAGAGGATCAGAACTCTACAAGAACATACCATATTTTGATTACGAATCCGAAGACATTCCCATTGATTTTATTGATGTCCCTCAACAGGACTACTACTACAATAAAGAGGAAGGAGTTTTGAGAATAGGCATGATATTCAGAGATAAAAGACATTTGATGTGGGCTGTCAAAGATTACTATGTGCGCGTTGCCAAGTGTGCGTATAGATTGGTACAGAGCAATCCAAAGGTTTGGAAATTTGTTTGTTTGTCAAAATCAGTTGGGGAGAATCATGTAGATATTCTGAATCCATTAATCAACAAATTACTTGAATGCGGATGGTGTCTTCGCGATAGTTTTCGTAAATGAAAGGGTGCTTGGGTAATCACAAGATTGGGTTCTGCACACAAATGTCTTGCATCTTTTACACATCATGATCACCCCAATTTATGTAAAAACATGATTGCTATGCTCATCACCACTCACGTCGAGCAAGATCCGTTATATGGTGCTTCACATGTCTAGAAGGCTGTCGAACAAGAATATGGTTTTGAAGTGCCATATCACAAGGCATGGCAAGGTTTGCGACGGGCTCTTGAAATTGTGTACGGGACGTGGGAGCAGTCGGTCCAACATTTACCAAAGTACATGGAGGCCTTACAGACGTACAACCCAGGGACAGTGGTCGAGTGGCCACACAAATCTTCTGGAATACCCGATGTACATATGTTAAGATTTGTAATTTGGGCATTTCGACCATGTATCGAGGCTTTTAGACATTGTCACAAGGTGATCATCATTGATGGAACCTTTTTAGTTGGAAAGTACAAGCACACATTGTTGATGGCAGTTGCAATTGACACAAACCAACAAGTCTTTCCACTAGCTTACGCAGTTGTTGATTCAGAGAATTATAACTCCTGGCATTGGTTCCTTCACATGGTTGCAAAATATATTTTTTGCGACATAGAATGGGTCTGTCTTATATCTAACCGACATGCCAGACTACTTGGTGCATTAGAACAAGTTCTGACATTCTCTTCTAACATTTTTTGTTTGCGACGTATCTCTTCGAACTTCAATTTGCATGCCAAGTCTGTGAGATTGAAGGATATGTGTTTCAAAGCTGGAGCAGAACCCAAAGTTACAGTTTTCCGTAGAATAATGGAGCAGATTAAATCCATTGATCCAGATGCATTTGCATACTTGGATGGCATTGATAAGAGCAAGTGGACACTGTCCCACGACGGCGGCAGACGGTGTGGCATCCTGATGACCAACATGTTTGAGAGCATCAATGGAGTGATGAAATGTGCTAGATGGATCCCAATAACTACTATCGTTCGAATAACATTTGCTCAAAGTGTTCAACATTTTTATAATTGCTTGAAATTTGCGACAAGAGTCCATAACATGCAATAATTCTGGGATGATAAGATATGTGAAGACAACATTCAAGGACATCTTACCACATTACAGGCTGTAACTGGGCGGCACAAACGGCCGAAGTTTTTGCACGGGTGAATGGAGCAGCTCGTGCTCAAAACTTTTGAGTGTCCTTGTCGAGCGCAGAATGCTCTTGTGGTAGATGGGTGGGCAGCGATATTCCGTGATGTCATGCAATAAAGGCGTGTACCGAGTTCAGAGTTGATCCTCGAGTTTACGTCCAAGATTACTATAGCACTGCTGCGTACCTACATACATACTCTGTTGGGGTATTTGAACCGTTGCCTGACATGGAGGACTGGAATAAGGCAAGTTTTGAATTGGTTCATGATACACACACGAGGAAGCAGCGAACCGTTGGATGACTCAGGGGCAGTAGGATCCCCAACGAAATGGACCAACCACAAGTACGCGCAAGATAATAATACCATGCGCAAGATGTGGCTAGCTCATCGCAAGGCGGTGGACATTCTAGTTCCAGGCACTGATGTTAGATACGAAGATGATCTTTTCGTGAGTCTGATGTTGTAATTTGCTAGCACTACTGGGTGTTGTATTTTGCATTGCTATGAGCATTAACAATTGTTGCTGTATAAATTCCCTAAGTAATATTCATCTTGATGTTGTAGTTCGATTTATTATCCTGTTGACCGACATCGGACACTACTCGATATTGTAGTTCGCATTTCTATCTGAATTAATAATTTGTGTTCTATGACTTCCTTAAGTAATATTTTGTTCTTGAATGAATTTATTAATTCCTGCAATTCTTCGTCTAATATTTCATTCTTGTATTAATTTCATTCTTGATCGTTTATACGTATTTATCTTGCAGATGGCATCACCGCTCTTGAGCCAGTAGGGCTTACATAGATCGAGCAGTGTTTCAGTTGGTCATATGGATGTGGTTCTAATGGTGAAGCGTGCAGTAGGTAATATTTTCTGGGAAAAGCATAACAGTCAGCATCCTCGATTTATGTCGGTGCTACATCGCTGGGGGTTTTATGGGGTCACATGTTGCGGAGCGATTACGAAGCTGGACTGCCATTTGATCACCGCAATATTTGAGAGATGGCGCCGTGAGACACATACGTTTCATCTGCCCGTAGGAGGGAGGCGATCACTCTGCAGGATGTGGCTGTTAAGGTGCCCCGATGATCGGTGATGATGTGCAATGGATCAAGGAGGATTGGGCAGATTATATCATGTATTACATAGGCGTGCGGGTGGATTATGAAAAGTATATGAAAGGTGTAAGTTGTTTTAAACTCTCGGCGTTGAGTGAGCATCTAGAATGAACCAGCCAAATGATGACGTGCCGTAAGACGAGGTCGTGCAGTACGCTCGTGGGATTGCACTTTTACTGCTACGTTCGTTGTTGTTGCCCGGCAAAACGAACAATTATGTTTCTGTAAGCTACCTACGTCATTTCGAGGATGATGCCACAGCATCGGGTACTAGCTGTGGTAGTGCTGTGCTTGCACATCTATATCGTGAGTTATGTATGGCTATGGAAGAAGATAGGAAGATGATTAGTGGTTCAATGGATTTGTTGCAAATTTGGGCGTGGTCGCGAATTTCATCTTTTAGACCACAGTCCACGGGTCTTTCTCTCGATCTTAATCGAACCATTCACGTTGCAGCTGAAGACGTGATGTTGCCCGTACCACCGTATGGTGCTAGGTATAATTTTTAACTATAATACTAGCTACGCATCTATTAGTAATCATTTCTTTTTTAATAAATTCATTTGAATGTTTACGCGGGTGGATTGCAAAATATAGTTATACACAGAGCTATAGGAATACGCTACGAGTATTTCAGGAGTCACTTGATCGGCTGAACTAGCTAGAGGTAGAGTTCTGAAAAAATATTGCTTATATTTATAATATGGTCAAAACTGATGATGATTATCCAAATGTGCAGTGGACATGGGAACCCTATGACTTGGATGCACCTGAAATACAAGTTCTGGGGGAGAGGTGTTTAAGTCAGAACTAGCTAAGCTAGTGCCCACTGATATGTTGGTCGATTTTTGAGATCCATTATCATAATCGAGTGACCCGAATTTGTTATACGTGAGAGTGTACCAGAGACCAGTGTAGGCATTGCACAGTGCCTATCGAGCACACGAGCATCACTTTCGGTTGACTGTACATCATCATGCCTGGATCCAGGCATGGGAGGTACGATGGTCCATGAGGATATAAAGCACTCTAGTTCAGAGAGGTGCGGGTAAGGCGAGCGGATATCGCAGATGGTATCAGCAGCATACACATCGTTTCATCACTCCTTTGGGGAGACATGCAGAGCGAGGATACAAGCCATCAGACGTCGGCGCTTAAGAGGCTATGGTAACAAATCTTATTCATTCTTTTCCCACTCACTGAATTTAATTATTTCTTAGTTTTGATGTTCAACAATCTATGGTTTGTAGGGTACATGGAGTCAGCGACTCCACCATGTTTCTTTAGATATTAGAGATGACGATTTGTACTCTTATCGTCGTATGAAAGATGTGGTTGATTCAGTTGCTGACGAGATGATGCAATGACTTCGTATTCGTGGGGAGTTACATGTGGATGATTCAGATGAGCGCACAACATATGCATCCGGCAGCGGAAGACGGAGCATATCTGGCCCGTCCAGGAGGAGGGTATTTCGTGATGCTCCAGATGAGCGCAGAGCATCCGTGTCAGCAGAAGAAGGAGCATGTCCGGCTAGTCAACATCCTCTCGAAGCAGAGCACCCGCAGTTGCACCCAGGCCACCACTAGTCATCCATCATGGTAAATGTGTGAGTCATTAATAACTATTTTATATGTCACTTACTTATGATTAATATTAAAATAATAAGTTTTTGTCTCTGTTGAATATAGATCATGTTGGTCAATCATCGTATAACAAGGGAGGCGATTACGTTCCTACATTTGGACCATCCGCACCCGAGTTTTATACTTCTTCATATGTTGGGCAGTCGTTCATCGATCTTCTTCGTACTGATTATCCGCATCTAAACCCCAACTTCGCACCTCCACATGACATGGGCTTTTCGCGGCCAGACTTCTGGACGACACCCATTCCCATGTCGATTCCCACTGAGACTACGGATCATGCACATCAAACTTATGGTTTATTTGTGGTTGGGGACGAAGTTGATGAGCAAGTGCCAATTCAGGAACAACCATCCCCCCTACGCCCCACACCCCACCCCAAGGACATGATCATGACCTACGTAAAAAGTATAAAAAAAGTCTGTGTGGCATGGGATCACACTATTTTTCATGATGTGTAGATTATTTTAATTGTGTTGAAGTTTTCTAGTGCGTGGTTCACTTTCTATTTTCTATCGCTCAGTAGTTATCAAATATATGAAGCAAACAAACAACCGTTAAATAGAAACATTAAACTTATAATCTTTCGAGACAATATAAAAACATTACACAACGAAACAATATAAAAACATTACACAACGAAATAACATAAAACACTACACAATGAAAGAACATAAAAACACTACACAACGAAATCACAAATGCAATCCATACAGATGGAGAAGTGTCGGAAAAACAACATGTAATGGTCAACGTTACTTCCACTCTTAGAGCTTCCACCTTGGTTAGTTGGATACACATCTCCAAAGAGTACTTGCATTTTTGTGAGCAAGGGTTCCTCATCAAAAGCATTGCAATAACTTTTGATTGGACAATCCTGCATTCATCACAACAAGTTAGAATGATAATGAAAGATTCAAATTACTTGTAATAATTGAAAAGGGAGTGTAGAACTTATAGGCATAAAATTCTTTCGTACGTTATGATCACCGAAGACCATTTTCACATTCCCGTTCCAAACAGTACCAGGGGTCCGAATCAGTTCATTGAAGAACCTGAAATGGCTCAGAAGTTGGACAATCCTGGCTATGACGTCTTCTTCAGAAATGGCATGTTGAATTTTGAAGCAACAGTTAAGTAAACACTTAGCTTCTTTCACTCTGATGTCTGGTAACAGTCCGTCATTTGGATTCCATCCTCGAATATCCTTTTTAAGGATTAGGAATTCCAATAGACGTTCTTCTCTTATAAGTGTCCACTTAGTGTTGAATTCACACCCGTACTCGAGTGTTTTCACCCGAAGTGTAAGAGGACCATCTGTGTCGTTGAAGTGATCTTCCATTATCTTTATTTCAAATAAGATATGAAGTAATTGCTATGTATTTGCTGTTGAATTATACATTGTTATTTATAGAAAGGAGAGCAATTATTCAAGTATTTTTTAAAATTTTTTGTGACATATTGTACAGGATGACAAGAAAACACAATGGCACAACAATTGTAGCTGGCAAAGCTGCATTTCGTTTTTCTTTTTCTTTTCATTGCTTTTATCTATATGTGTGATGCATTGTCACTATTTTTGAATGGAAAAATATGACTGCAATGTCACAGCAATTGTAGCTGGCAAAGTTGCATTTCACTTATGTGTGTGTGGACAAAACTTTATGAGTATTATGTGACATATTGTACAGGATGACAAGACAACACAATGGCATAGCAATTGTAGCTGGCAAAGCTACATTTTTTTTTCTTTTAATTTCTTTTTTCTAAGTGTGTGTTTCATTGTCACTATTTTTGAGTGGAGAAATATGAATGCAATGTCACATATTTCAATGCTCTCCCGTGCTTGTGTTGTCTTATCACCAATTGAAAATACTTACAAATCTGACTACAATAATGTAATGCGATCAATTGTTACGCACACGGAGACTAATATGCACACTCCACAATTATATTACGCATCAATATATATGTACATACAGAAAAACTTACTAAAAAATATAAACTATACCAGGTAATAATGGCTAATTTTGACGAAAACCATACAGATGTCCTAAGAATAAACAATAATTACTATGATCCTTCACCCACCCCATGGACCATGGAGATGGAACAAGTCATTTGGAATTTTACATCGCCCAGAAAGAAAGTGTTGAAAGAGGTGCAAAAAAACATATGTGATATTGAGCGTCCCGCAGGTAAAAAGTCTACTCCAGAGTCATTTCCTGTTTTCACTTACTATTCTAGAAAGTTTACGACAGGATCGAGGAAATGGAGACGAGGTACGATTTGTGGAAGGCAATAGTTTCTAAGGATGGTGTTTTTTTGGATGAAGAACGTGGATTGATCTGTATTGATACCACTATCAATAATAATGTCTCTCCAGCCTATTTAAACTCCACACATCTGTTTATAATTAACTATGTGGTTTGTGTTGGTTTCATTTCAATTACTAACTTTTTAGGAATTTAAATGAAGGAATACAGTGATGATGCATCACGGAGATATTATTTGTATGACGTGCTACCATTGTGGAAGAAGATGGAAGCATCTTTCAATTGATGCATTCTCAATGTATTAGTACTCAGATGTGTAGTAAAATGGGATCGGAATGACCTTAGTCTGAGTGTGCAACTATGTACTATGTTCAATTTGTAATGTTTGAATTTGTCACGTCCTCTAGTTTTTTATTTAACCAAATCTGTAATCTTTTGTTTTTCCTTTATTTAATAAAATTAGTTATTTAATGTTTATCCAACCTTTTTGGTGACAAGACTACACATGTATCAATAGGTTCTTCAATCTGTGACAATACCTGACACTATTCCATACGTTTTTCAACTTTTTTTGTGACAAGACTACACCTTAACCATTATATTTTCATCTTTAGCTGTGACAAAGACTACATATTGAATACAACTGTCTTGTGAAATTTTAACTCATCTATAAATTTGGGATATTGGAATATATTTTTTAAAAATAATTCACTTACACCTTTGGTTTTCTCCACAATCTAAGTGTTCTCATAACAAAAAGAAAAAATGAGTTCCAATCAGCCTAACAATGTACTTTATTTTGATTTCGAAGAAGATTTCTTTTTCTACGATACGAATTTAACCAAGTGGAGCATCCATATGGATACTAAGATGGTTGACGACCTCCGTGAGAGTAGGCTCACTAGTGTCTATGATCCCAGAAGAGGATTACGCAACTATATCACGTGGATCTTGTTGGACAAAATCAATGTTTCGTTCAGGAAAAACTTCACAATGGACGACATAACCGCTCGAGTTCAACTTCTGGAAAAATGATACAGGCATTTTCATATGATGTTGGGAAATGAGCATTGCACTTTGGATCATGAGACCAACAAAGTGCAAGCGCCAGAATGGCTAGTACGTTTTTGGAACGACGTCGTAGGCGATGCTGAGTTTACTGCTGCATATCTAAAACATGGAAAACCTTTATTCGATTCGATGGATTGGGCATTCAATAAAAATTATTTAAATTGCATTTGTTAGTAACAAAATCTCATTGGAAATCCGCCATAATGAATGTGATCACATATGTAATACCAAATTACTATAATTGCTATTTTAATCTTATTTCTTGTTGTATTTTAATCTTATTGTATTTTTTAATTTTGAAATAAAACTTCTTGTAATTTTAAGTCATTATTATGATATGTCTATTTATTTTACCTAATAAAATCTTTAAATAAATTATAAAAACAAAAAACTTAAAAATATATAATATAAATAAATAAATAATATGTGTGTTAGGGTTAGGGTTTACGGATGGGCTTTTTTTATTTTGCAAAAAAATCCAGGGACGCCCATGGGAGTGGCGTCCCGCCTCAACTTCTTTTTTTTTTTTTTTTCACAAAACACCCAGGACGCCTTTCTGAGTGGCGTCCCACCCCCCCAAATTTATTTTTTCAATTGAGCCCCGAAAGTTTTTTTTTGCACAAAAAGGTCCGGGACGCCCTTCCCAATGGCGTCCCGATCTTTTTTTTTAAATAAATAAACGAGTGGGATGCGCCTGGAGTGGCGTCCCAACCCAAAATCTCAATTATTTTTTAATATGTATTATTTTCACAATTTTGAATTAAAAAGGTATTATTTATTTAATAATCCCCATAATATAACCCTAAGAGATTTATCCACAAGTTGCCCTAAAACGGGACCCTACAGCCTCATTAGACGCATCACACATAATTTCAAATGGTAGGGTCCAATCAAGGGCAACAACCACGGGTGTTGATGTAAGTTTTTCCTTAAGTTAATTAAACAAATCCAAACAAGCATCGTCAAAAATAAAAGGAGTATCTAGAGTCAATAGTTTACAAAGCGGGCGACTAATTTTTGAAAAATCTTTTATGAAACACCTATAAAAACCCGCATGTCCAAGAAAACTTCGTACACCTTTATCATCACAAGGGGGAGGAAGAGTCTCAATTATATAAATCTTTGCTTTATCCACTTCCAACCCCTTCCTAGACACAATATGGCCCAAAACAGTGCTACTCTTGACCATAAAATGGGATTTCTCCCAACTCAATGTAAGGCTCATCTCAATACAATGTTCTAACACCTTAGACAAATTCAACAAATAGTTTTCAAATGACGAACAAAAAATAGAAAAATCATCCATGAATACCTCTAGAAATTTGTCGATGAAATCAATGAAGATAGATAACGTGCACCTTTGAAATATCGCAAGGGCGTTGCACAAGCCGAATCGCATTCTCCGAAAGGCAAACGTGCCAAAGGAGCATGTGAATGTCATCTTTCTTTGATCCTATAGAGCAATAACTACTTGATAATAGCCTGAAAGGTAATCTAAGAAGCAGTAGAATTCGTGCCCAGCAAGCTTGTCGAGAAGTTGGTTAATGAACGGCAAGGGAAAGTGGTTTTTTCGAGTGGCTGCATTTAATTTCCATAATCGATGCACATGCGCCACCCAATAGTCAATCGTGTGTGAACTATTTCACCTTTTTCATTCTCAATTATGTTGATGCCCCTCTTCTTTGGAACCACGTGCACTGGGCTCACCCATTTACTATCAGAGATTGGGTAAATAATCCCTTCCTCCTTCAACTTCAAGATCTCTTTCTTCACTACTTCATAGAGTGTTGGGGTCAATCTTCGCTGGCTATCTCTCACCGGCCTCGCATCGGGATCTAGCTTGATTCGGCGCATGCACGTAACAGGGATAATCATTTTTATGTCTCTAATGCTCCATCTATGGCTTCCTTGTATTTTTACAACACCAGAATCAGCTCTTATTCCTCTTCTTCCGTTAAACTTGAAAAAATAATGACGGATATTTTGTCGTTAGGCTCGAGGAAAACATACTTTAAGTAACTTGGTAGTGGTTTTAATTCCACTATTGGCTCGAGCTCGGGTGTCCTTAACATCTCGCACAATTCTTCATCAAAATCTTTAAATTCTTCAATAATTCCTCCCAAATCGATTCCAATACTTCGACTACCTCCTCCCTGATCAAAAATTTTGCATCGTCCTTGACGTAAAACTCGTCTAAAATAGTGATTCACTTGAGTTCATGGACACAAGACGTAATAGGATCAATAAAAGAACAATCATCTTGCATGAACGAAGAAGGATTATTATGGATATCTTTAAGCGAAAATGTCACTGACTCGCCCAAAACTTATAAAGTCATTATCCCTTTGTGCACATCGAGCAACATATGGGAGGTAGACATAAATGGTCTGCCTAAAAAAATGGTGTGCTCTTTCCCTTCACTCGGCACTTCACCAACATCAAGAATAATAAAATCGACTAGAGTCACAAGCTCTTCAACCTGTACCAAAACATCTTCAACAACACCCAAAGGCTGCTTGATCGATCGATCCGCTAATTGAAGTCGCATCGTATTTGGCTTCATCATCCCTAGATCAAATTCTTTATAAAGTGAATAAGGCATTAAATTTATATCGGCCCCGAGATCAAGCATTCCTCGCGTCGTTTCCCTATTCCCGAGTGAAATTGTGATACAAAAAGTCCCGAGGTCTTTCTCTTTCGGGGGCAATGGATCATTGCAAATTTCACTTACCTCCTTCATCAATTCCATGCGCTGGTTCATCGATAAACGTCTTTCTCTTGAAGCAAGCTCTTTGAAAAACTTCACGTAAGCGGGCATCGTCTTGATTACATCCAACAAAGGAAGATTGATATTAACATTTTTTAGCAGATTGTAAAGCTCCATGAACTTTTTATTCTCTTTAGCCGGTCATAGGCGACTTCGAAAATGAACTGTATCTCGAATTGTGGTCGTTACTGCTTGGGCTGCACATTCGTGGACTGAATGGGATTGTCGGTCGTCGTTGGAGTGGGGACTTGGTTCGGAATAGTCCTCTTAATGGATCCCAGAACATATCGATTTGGTGATTTGTGTAGAACAGGCATTGGATTTTTTTCCATCTCATCTTTTTCTTCCTCATTTTGATCTACTACGCCATTATCAATTAGTTTTCCAATTCGAAGGACGTGAATATTTGAGGCCTGCTTTACTTGACTCGGTAATTTATCCTTCTCGTTTATTACTTTCTCTATAGAGGTCGCTATTCGCCCCACCATTACCTCTAAATTTTCACGCTCTTGGTAAGGTCACTTACCGTAGTAGTAAGGGTATTTAACTGTGCAACCTGCTTATTTGTCTGTACAGTTAATTATTGAAGCCCGTCTCGATTACGAATAGTTTGGTCACTTGATTCTGCTGCCACGCCAATAGTTGGCCATCTTGCTTTACTGGGGTTGGTGCTTGCCCTTTTGTGGAGTATTTATTCAGTGGGGGCAGGGGCAAATATTGTGGGTCGGTCTGCATGGTATTGTTCAAATGCGGCAGTGTATCTCATACGCTTCATATCATTATATAAATAAACAATCGAGATAATCACAAGATTCACATAAACAAAGGTCCTAATCCTTTAATGGATTTGTTGATCTTAAATATTCATAAATACCACCCATCTCTTTCTTTAAATATCTTAAATACAATTTATAAAACTCGACTCGAAAGATTAAGGGTGTTAATAAGTAATGGCATCTCAAAAGATATTGGTCGCTCCTTATTTTACTAGGGATTAGTTCGAGTAATAAGAACTTGTTCATATACTCTATATAATTGTAATCGTACGATATAGATGTAGTATACAGCGAGAAATGTTGATTACCCAAAGACCAAATCTCAAAAATTGACAGGTAATATTATTAATAAATTAATTTTTATTTACAGAAATATAAGAGAAGATTTTAGTTTAGTCATTACATACGATGGACATAAAATAAACTTATTAATCTAATTTACCAAGAACAAAAGCACAAAAATAAGAAGAGAGGTTTTCGAATGAGACGGAGGTAATTTGGGGTTTGAGATTCCAATGAACTTTCAATGTCTATCGTGTTTAATTATTTGAGTAATATTGTGATTCAATCTACTATAAATTAATCACAAAAATAGTTTAAATCTTCTTTCGAAGTGCTTAAACCGTGAGTTCTAAATGTGAGACGCATTATCACTTAGAACTCCAAAAGGCCTTAAAGATTTGTACAACTTTACAACTCTAAAAGGTTTTAAAGATTTGTACGACTCCACTATTAATCTCAAACCTCCCAATTTTATTGATTAAAGTGTCTCGTGTTTGAAATCCTAATGATAAATTTCATCTCTCGAATTATGATTTAGCAAAGTCATTAGTTATAAAAGTTTGTTATCGATCATAACTTTATAAGCACAAATGATTTTTAGTCAAATATGTAATGATGAATTAAAAACACAAAAATAGTAAAATAATCATACTCGAATGTAAATCCTTTTCAATTAACCAAGCATTATTCGAATCAGTTCAATATATGTTAATCACAAATATAGTTTAACCCTTCTCTTGAAGTGATTAAACCACGAATTGTAAGTGCGAGACATGGTTCCCGAATCAAAAAATAATACCAGGTCTCATGCTTTCAAACTGCCTTGAACTACCAACTGAAGCATCTGTGACACTTTCTTACAACACAACATCAAAGAGTTCTCCCGGATAGAGGAAATTGCTTCTAATTACCAAGTATGAAAAAAAAATACAAATAATTTCCAATAACCAAGATCATCATCAGCATCATCATCACCATCATCATCATCATCATCATCATCATCATATACAATATTAATCAAAAGTGGCTATGACACCAAACTAAAAACCTTGAAGATTGTACGTGTTAAGGCACGAGTTTTTGTTGATTGCCTTCTCCGATATTCGCTTGAAATTTCTCGAAGTGTACTAAAATGAATTTTCCCCCTAAGGATAATAAATAAGTATATGAATATCTTCAACAATGTGAAACAACTAAAGGTTTGGTTGTGTTTTTTCTTTATTTCCCAAAATTACCCACAATAAGCAAACAATGACACTTAACTTGTATTTATGAGATTTGTTTGCGCACCTTCCAAATGCCACCATTACTTCTTTTCTATTGATATTTAAATTACACTTCTTAAAATATTTATCCAAAAAAAAAATCTTTTCCCATATTTTAACATTATCATCTCCATATCAGTTATAAGAGTGAATTATTGTAATCCAATCCTCACTCGCTTACCATTAAAGTCAAGCCTTGTTTCATTCCTTTTTCTCATTCCTAATTCTCTAATGATTATCTGATGTAACAGCTGGCAGTTAACATGCGTGGTCCTCAAATTCAATAAATCGCCGAAACAAGATTGTTTGAATAATACTTTATGTTTACTGTTGAGGAATTTATTCTTAGCAATAATTCCAATTTTAGTATTTGCCTTTCTTGGGCACAAAATAAGTTAGGAAACTAGATTTAGGACTTTATTTGTTTCCTAGTTTATGTACAAGACCTTATTTAGTTTCCTAGATTATGTGTAGGATTTGTTTTACTCGTTTACCAAGTTTAGGATTCTAGGGTTGTCTATTTAAGACAAGAGAATCCTAAAGCTTGAGATAACTTTTTACGCACGGGATTTTTGAAGCAGAAGATGCACGATGAAAAGTAGAAGACGCACATCAACGGAGAAGAAGAGAAGACTACTTGGAGCCATTGTTCGAAATTATCAAGTTCTTTGAAGTTGCGTAACCATCAGAGAAGATCTTGTCATCACGGCGACAAGTATTTAGTATCAAGTTTTGGATATTTTAGTTTTCATATATTACTTCATATTTTTGTATTGATTGAACAAGAAAGTAATATAGTTTTAGGGTTTGTACACCCAAGTTCACAAGTACTTTTACTTGTGAACTGGATTTAATTTGTTGTGTTCTTAATTTAATTTCCGCTGCATAATTTTTGATTAACTCTGGTTGATGTTATTAACCAGTGTTGGCTAACATTGATAAACAACATCACAAACTGAGACTTATTTTCAAAACCATAGCCTCCGATCCTCAATAGGGATACTTAATACTGATCCTTATTTTACAATTGGCATCTAGAGTGGGTTACTTAATACTGATCCTTATTTTTAGGTGCTATGGATGATCAAGGCAACCCAAAGCCTCCGATCCTCAATAGGGATAACTATTCCCTTTTGAAACAAAGGATGTGGTGGCACTTAAAGAGCATCAACAAACGTGCATGGAGAAATGTCCTCATTGGATGCGAAAAGCCACGTGTCACTGATGGTGAAGGCGACACCATACCTAAAAAGGAGGTAGACTGGACTGCTGACGAAATGGCTGATGCGAATTGGAATTCCAAATGCATCAACACCTTGTGTGGTTTTGTAGATGCAAGTTATTACAGAGTTATCAAGAATTTTGAGTCAACAAAGGATACATGGGATGCACTCCAAAGTGTGTGTGAAGGAACTCAGAGTGTAAAGAGATCAAGGCTGAGAATGCTGATGTCCACCTTCGAGGCAATGAGAATGAATGAGAAGGAGTCTATCATGGACTACATCATGAGACTGTCAGATATTACGAACGAATGCAAAGAGCTTGGTGAATCAATAACTAACTCCCGTCTTGTAGGAAAATTGCTGAGATCCATCTCAAAGAAGTTCAATATGAAGGTGGTTGCCATAGAAGAATCCAAAGATGTTGATTATATAGAGTTCAACACCTTAGTTGGAAACCCCAAGCAATATGAGATGGAATACCTTGGTTCCAACTCAAGAGACAAGAATGTTGGTCTTTCGTCTGATGCTAACTTTGAAACGATGAAGACGATGAGGAATTCGACATGAATGGGATCTTAAAAAGGATGGAGTCCACTACTCTAGAGGAAGACGAACTATCCTTCATGACCCAACATTTTAATAATTTCTTAAAGAAGAAGAACAACATGGGAGGGTTAAGCACAAAGTCCATACCACAGGCATCTACTCCAGAATTCACGTGACGCGCTCTTCCCAGATCTCAGTCCAGCTCGTCAATTCCTAATACATCCAGCCCCACAAAACCTCTCAGTTAGGTGCAATTCCACGAATGCAAGTGTTGGGGACACTATAAGAATGAGTGTCCTAACACTCTTAGGAAGAAGAGCATGGTTGCTACAGACTTTACTGAGGATGTCAATGATTCCGAGTCAACTGAGCCTGTTCCATCCTTATTCACCAATGTTGTTTGGGACGACGATGTCCATGTTGGTATCCTTGAAGACAACATCGTGTGCCTGAATGCCGCGACTACTGATTACTTTGAGGAATACGAGTAGCTGAGTGTTGAGAACAAGCATTTGTTTGTCAGTTGGGGAAAACAAGTACTCAAGGTCAAGGATCTGGTAAAGGAAGTAGAAAAACTAACCAATGAGAAGGATGATCAACTCAAAATAATTGTCCGCCTGGAAACGTCACTCACCAAGAAGGATGCTGAGCTCGACAAGATGAGAACCGAGTTGATAAAGGTTCAAGGAACTATCACGAATCTGAACAAAGGCATGGCAAAGCTCGACGAAATCCTGGAGACAAGCTTCCCAGAAACCTCAAAGCATGGAAATGTCTATAAACCAATTCAGCCAACACATTCCTCAAGCCAAGAACAAAAATCGGCCAAATGACACAAGAAGAGGAGGAGACAGTTCGTGTGTCATCACTGTGGTGAACCAGGTCACATTCAGCCTTTATGCTGGAAAATCATTGGCGAGAGAAGACAATTTCAGAGAACAAGGGTGGCAGCTAAATCCAATGTTGGTTCCCTTGTTACCAAAATCAATACCAAAACCAGGTTCAAACAAGTGTGGGTCAAGAAAAATAACATCAAGTGCAATATGATCCATACTTCTCTGAAGTCATACGTCCCTGGAGCCTTGTATTTCGATAGTGGATGCTCGAAGCATATGACTGGGGTAGAGGAGCTACATTTAAACATTTTCAGATTTCAAGGAGGAAAGGTAAGGTATGGTGGAGGCGAAAATGGCCAAATTATTGGTCAAGGAACTCTCCATGTTCCTGGAATTGTAACTTTGGAAAATGTGCTGCTGGTAGAAGGAATTACTGCAAATTTGATAAGCATAAGCCAACTGTGCGATGGAGGTTTCAGTGTCAAATTAAACCGTGAAAAAAGTGAAGTCTATGAGGAGAATGGACCATGTATATTCATTGGACAAAGGACTTCAGATAACTGCTACCAAATCCAAAGTGATGCCTTTTGCAAGTTGTCTCAATTAAGTGATGCTGAGGTGTGGCATCAAAAGCTTGGACATGTCAACTACAAGATGATGGACAGGTTGGCCAAAGAAGAAGCTGTGAATGGGCTGCCTAAGATCAACACCAAGATTATCCCTGTGTGCGAGGCATGCCAGAAAGGAAAGCAGGTAAGGGTGCCACATCCAATTCAGCAAAGACTCACTACATCTTCTTGCTTCGAACTCCTTCATATGGATCTCATGGGACCACTTGAAGTCGAGAGCCTTGGTGGCAAGAGGTACGTTTTAGTTATTGTAGATGATTTTTCTAGGTTCACTTAGGTAGAATTTCTAAAAGAAGAATCTAAAACCTTTGAAGCTTTCAAAAAACTTGCAAAAAGGCTGTGTGTAAGATTTGATGTGAACATTGGTAGGATTAGAACTGATCATGGTAAAGAGTTTGAAAATACATCTTTCTCAAAATACTTCACTTCGGAGGGCATAAGTCACGAATTTTCTTCACCTATTACTCCCCAACAAAATGGCACAGCTGAGCGTAAAAATAGGACTCTTGCTGAGATGACTAGAATTATGTTCATTTATAATGGCATAGCAAAACGTTTTTGGGCTGAATCAATGAATACTGCATGCCATATCATAAATAGGGCTTATTTTAGACCTGGGTCATGTGCTAATCCCTATGAGCTGTTGATGGGTAAAAAACCGAACTTAAGCTATTTTCATGTGTTTGGATGTATTTGATATGTGCTCAACGATAGAAATCACCTAGCTAAATTGGACTCAAAAGGTGACAAGTGCATCTTCATGGGCTATTCCCAAAATAGTCATGCATATAGGTTGTTTAATCTTAGAACTAGAAGCATGTTTGAGTATGTTAATGTCAAGTTCTATGAATTCACGAGTGCAGTTAAACCTACCGAGGATAATGATCTGATTTATGATCAAAATCCTCAGGGTAATGTCACTCTTCCCTTAGATGGTAGTGCAGGTACTGAAAACAGAGATGCAGGTCCTGAAACCAGACGGCGTAGAATTAGATTCTGGATCAGAAGATGAAGATCCAGTGGAACCCATTGACCTCCATCAAAGGGACATCCCGTACAGAATTCAGAGAAACCATCCTGTGTGGAAAATGATCGGAGATTTAGATGAAAGGAGTACAAGAAGGCGACAGATAAATTTCAAGGAAATGGCCAGGTACGTTTGTCTGTCTAAAACCAATCGTGAATCTTTGTAACTTTCTAAAAAAGATCTCAAGCGTGTGGAGGATGCACTCAAAGATGAGTTTTGGATAAAAGCAATGCAAGAAGAGCTGGACCAATTCGCCAAAAACAATGTTTGGGATCTAGTTCCTCGTCCAAAAAATTCCCACGTGACAAAAACAAAGTGGATATTCAAGAATAAGACTGATGAGGCTGGCAACATCATAAGGAATAAAGCTCGACTTGTTGCGCAAGGGTATACACAAATTGGACGAATCAATTTTGATGAGACATTTGCCCCTGTTGCCCGCATTGAGTCGGCAAGGCTTTTAGTTGCTGTTGCTTGTTATATGAAGATTTCATTGCATCAAATGGACATTAAGAGTGCCTTTTTAAATGGAGTCTTAAGTGAAGAAGTGTATGTTGAGCAGCCTAAAGGATTTGTAAATCATAAAAAATCGAATTTTGTCTTGAAATTAAAAAAAGCTCTTTATGGTTTAAAACAAGCTCCTAGAGCTTGGTATGAAAGACTAACTCAACATTTTCTTTATTTGAACTTTAGACAAGGGGAATTTGGCAAAAATTTGTTCCTTCTTAAATCCAATAAGCATATATTAATCGTCCAGATTTATGTGGATGATATTATTTTTGGATCCACTAATGTGCAGATGGTCAAGGATTTTATCACTCGAATGTCCGACACATTTGAGATGAGCATGGAAGGTAATCTCTCGTACTTTCTCGGTCCTCAAATCAAACAGCGTGATGAAGGTATTTTCCTTTTCCAAACTAAATATGCTAAGAACTTAGTCAGAATGTTCGGGCTAGAAAGTGAAACTCATAAGAAAACCCCACTGGGTAACACTGTGAAGCTGACGAGAGATGATGTTGGTAAGGGTGTTGATAACACCATGTACAGAAGCATGATAGGGAGTCTATTGTATTTGACAGCAAGTAGACCTGATATTATGTATAGTGTGTGTTTGTGTGCTAGATATCAATCTAATTCAAAAGAGTCACACTTGAAAGCTGTTAAAAGAATTATTAGGTACATTGCTGGTACAACTGATTTAGGTGTGTGGTATACAAAAGATACTGGCTGAACTTGCAGGGTATGGTGATTCGGACTGGGTTGGGGATGTGGTAGATAGAAAGAGTACTACAGGGGGCTATTTTTTCTTGGGTAACAACCTAATCTCTTGGTACAACAAAAAGCAAAATTGTATTTCTCTTTCTACAGTTGAAGCCGAGTACATTGCAACTGGAAGTGTGTGCACACAATTACTATGGATGAACCAAATGATAGAAGACTACGGTCTGCACAGTAGTATCTTGACTGTGCTATGTAATAATTCCAATGCCATTGACATCTCGAAAAATCCAGTCTAGCATTCTCAAATCAAACACATTAAAATAAGGCACCACTTTATTCGAGACTTAGTTGAGAGGAAGATTTTTAGCCTTGAGCATATTGGAACAGATAATCAGTTTGCTGACATCTTCACTAAGGCATTAGATTTCGAGACCTTCTCTCGTTTGAGAAGAGATCTCGGTATGTGAATTGTCTGAACCAATGTTGGTTTG
>BMAC01000012.1:1454803-1485869 GCA_014905375.1 Phtheirospermum japonicum
TAACTTTTGAATAACTTTAAAATGAGAAGAAATTAATTTTAAATTAAAAATGATAAGAAATTAATTTTTAAATTAAATTAATTTTTTAATTAATTTTAAAATGAGAAGAAATAATTTTAAATTAAAACTATAAGAAATTAATTTTTAAATTAATTCTTAAATTAAATTAAATTTTGAATTAATTTTAAAATGATAAGAAATTAATTTAAAATTAATATTTAAATTAAAAATGATAAGAAATAATTTTTAAATTATAAATTATAATAAATTAATTTTTAAATTAAATTAATTTTAAAATTAATTTTAAAATGATAAGAAATTAATTTTTTAATTAATTTCTAAATTAAAAATGATAAGAATTAATTTTTATAATAATTTTTAAATTAAATTAATTTTTAAATTAATTTTAAAATGATATGAAATTAATTTTTAAATTAAATTTTAAATTGAAAATGATAAGAAATCAGTTTTCAAATTAATTTATAAATTAAATTAATTTATAAATTAAATTTTAAATTAAAAATGATAATAAATGATTAAATCATACCATGTAAGCATCAAAGCCCGATTGGCTTTTTTTGTACCAAATTTGATAAATTTGCCAACTTAATGTATGTAGTTTGATGCTGGCCAACATCACGTACCTTTTCTGGAAAGTGGCCAACATAATATACTAAAAATGAAATTATCCCTTGACGTAGTCATTAACTTGGGTTAAGAGGTAAGTTTCCATTGACTTCACCTAAGGCAATGTTGGTTTATAATGTTATCAGTAATAAAAAGCAACATTGGATGAAGTCACTGAAATCATAATGTGTTTTTGTATATTCTTTTAGGGCATGAATTTTAAGCATCTCATAGGACATTCATACTTTCTGAATATGCCATCTTGTTGTGCGTACTGTTGTTTGTGTTTTTGTCTATCTTTAAATCTCTTAATTAAGGTTTGAATTTAGCTAACTAAGTATTTCAGTGGAGTTACACTCGGACGGCTGGACAGGTAATAACGAGTCTAATTTGGAGCGTGAAAATTTATATTTCAAAAGATAGGTACTGTTGGGCTGATGGTTCAATATATCCAGCTATCTATTTGGCCGATTTTGTTTTAAGAGTTGTGTAATTTTTAGAAAAATAAAAATAAAGAAGGATAATGATGTAGTGGTTTTGATCAGATAGCCTAAATTAAAGGGGAGTGGTATTTCTTTTAAAAGGAAAGAAAATCAGGTTATAGGCTAAAAATCTGTTGGAAGGTAGAATTTAGGGCTTTTTTCCTTTTATTCTTTATTTTCTCTCTCCTTGGCAACGATCATTTTTTGGGATGCTTAAAAACCTGAATATTTTTACCGTTTGATCATTACCCTCTGCAAATTGAACTCTCCAGCCCTCTTACTTCTCTCCAATTATCTCGATTTCTTGTTGGTCTTGTGTTTCTGAGAATTTGCAGGATGTCGAATTCGCCGCCGCCCTCTTCCGTTCTAGAGTTGCCGGTAGAGTTCCGTCGCTCCATCGAACAGGTTCCTGCGCCCTATCCCAGAGTTGGTGGCCTTGACATATGCGAAGAAATCGGTGGTGGTTCCTCTTCCATCCCACCACCGGTAACAACATCTCCACCGCCCTCTTCGCCACATGAATCTCACGACGTTGTTCGAGCTCCGCCGCCGATTGACGCCGTGCCTGAAGCCCAGGTATTCCCAAGACAGCCAGGAAACGAGATAGACGTTGATAATCCCCCGGATTTAGCGTTTCTTGCTGAGACGTTTGGAAGAACGGGGAACCCTACCTTGAAAAGGTCCCGGCAGTTGCGCAATATACCTACCGGCGTTGTACCGCCCGGTGTACCGAAGAGCAAAGCAGGGCCACGCCGCAATGTGCCTATTGAGCACATGAATCTTGCAGAGGATGTCACGGTGATGTCCGACCCTGATGATGATGATTACGTCCCTACACCGGTGGAAGGATCGGTGCCTCCGTTGCCTTCGGCTCCTAATCTGACGGTGAAGAAGATGCCTCACCGGAAACAGCTTGTGAGGTTGGCCGATAAGAGATCTGGCCCGGCGAAAGTCAAGGTTTCTCTATGTTCTAATGCGTCTGAATATTCTTCCCCTCCATATACTATTTTGGATTTTATCACCGACGAAGTCACCAACTCCTCTAGACTGACTGCCGCTGTTCCTTCTTCGCCTCCAGCTAGTAAGGATCAACCCGAGTTTTGATCCTGAACTTTTTGAGTATTCCCCTGAATTCTCATTCGATGTGCCTCTTCTTTATATTCTTACTACCTGCAAAAAATACAAGAAAAAAAGAAAGTTGCTGAGGAGGACAATGTTGCTCCTCATGTTGGTTCCCCCATACCAACATCACATCTTTCACCGTCTGTTTTGTCTTCCAGCACAGCCTCTGTTCCGATTGATTCTCATGCACCCACGCCGACCTCTTTTGACGCCTCTTATCACTCCAAGTCCTCCACGAACACTCCTACTCTGACCCTTGAGCTTGAGGATATGGAACCTTTTTTGAAGAATTTTCTGACTGCCGATGTTGCAGAGTTGTTTGATATATACCGTACTCGCCACATGATTGTTGAGCGGAGAGTTCCAGTTGAACTGTTTGAGCGACAAAACTTAATTGCCTACCTCCAGTCTAAAGGTATGTACTCCATAGTTTCCACTGCCATGCCGTTTGTCCAGGATGTTGTTGTTGAGTTTTATGCAAATTTGTTGTCGTCTATTGTTGATCCAAACTCTGTGAACTATGGCAAAGTGTTTGTGCGTGGTAAAGTGTTTAGTTTCACCCCTGATTTAATTGATGAATTTTTTGGCACTGAGCCATATCGGGGTGATTCTACTATGAATTATATGGATGAGGTTATTTCATTTTTGTCTGGTGGTATGGTGCATACATGGTTTGAACAGTTGCCGAGAACTAGGCTCTCTTCTCTCTATTCTATTTTGCATAAGGTGGCCATTTGCAACTGGGTTCCCTCCAAGAATACTACGTGTGTTACTCGGCCTCAGGCCCAATTTTTGTACCAGCTTGGAAGGGGAATCAAGTACAGTTTCGGGCATCATGTGTTTGATATTGTTGTGAAGTTTGCCACCACCAGGTCAGCCACATCGTTGTGCTTTCCCTCTTTGATATTCCGCCTGCTTGAGAATCAGGGCTTGAAGCTTCATTATGATGATGTCCTTACTAGGGAGGCTGACTGGTTTGCGTTGAGGGGCCAGCATATTACGGGTGCTAGAGTTATTGATCTCCCTTGGCAGGCACCTTTTTAGGGCAATTTTGCTAGTGGTGTTGGGACCGGCGCTCCCAACATTGGTCCCAACATGGTCCCCATTTCTGTGCAGGTTATGAAGGCTCATGTCACTTGGATTGATGCGTAGATGACCCAGCTGAAGGCACTTCGTGGTTCGCTTATGGAGGCCCTTTTGCCTTCTGGTCAAAAAGGGGGAGAAAATGTTGGCGACACAAATGAGGATGTTGAGGATATTGCTACTGATAAGGATGCTGGAGCTGATACGGTTGCTGTCGAGGCCTTGGCGAGTCTTGCTCGAGAAAAGCGAAGGAATAAGATCCATTCTCATAATAAGGCCTTGAAGAAGATGAAGAGAATGCAGGAGAGGAAGAAGTGAAAGGATAGGGGTGAAGAAACTTCGACATCCCCTTGTCGTTCGAAGAGGGTTCGAAGTCAATAAGTTCCTTTTATTCTGTGTTGTTTTGATAAGTGGTAAATTGGTCATTGTTTGATCAATGTTGGTTTGTAATGTTGGGTAGATGACTTAATAACATTTGGTGTTTTATTTAGGGGGAGTTTACTAACTTAGGGGGAGTTAGTTGTTTTGTTTGAACTGATTTGTGCGTCTTAGTATTTTGTCCAGAAAGGCAAAAGGGGGAGATTGTTGAGGAATTTATTCTTGGCAATAATTCCGATTTTAGTATTTGCCTTTCTTGGAACAAAATAAGTTAGGAAACTAGATTTAGGACTTTATTTGTTTCCTAGTTTATGTACAAGACCTTTTTTAGTTTCCTAAATTGTGTTTAGGATTTGTTTTACTTGTTTACCAAGTTTAAGATTCTAGGATTGTTTATTTAAGACAAGAGAATCCTAAAACTTGAGATAACTTTTTACGCATGGGATTTTGGAAGCAGAAGACGCACGACGCAAAGTAGAAGACGCACAATAAAGGAGAAGAAGAGAAAACTACTTGGAGCCATTGTTCGAGATTATCAAGTTCTTTGAAGTTGCGTAACCATCAGAGAAGATCTTGTCATCACGGCGACAAGTATTTAGTATCAAGTTTTGGATATTTTAGTTTTCATATATTACTTCATATTTTTGTATTGATCGAACAAGAAATTAATATAGTTTTCGGGTTTGTACACCCAAGTTCACAAGTACTTTTACTTGTGAACTGGATTTAACTTGCTGTGTTCTTAATTTAATTCCCGCTGCATAATTTTCGATTAACTCTGGTTGATGTTGTTAACCAGTGTTGGATAATATTGATAAACAACATCACAAACTGAGACTTATTTTCAAAACCATAGACCTTCAAATTTTACAACCATCTAAGTGGTCGAACACGTACTTGATCTTCTGTATCTTGTTGCAACAATTTATCTTCAGATACGTACCAACTTCTTTCTTTGGCCCAAACTCCATAACTACAAACAAATAATACCATGACACCATAGAATTATAAATGTTAATCATAAAATCACTCACTTCATAAACCTATTAATAAATTGAATCTCGATCATCATATCAATTTTACAATAAATATATATGGGCTTTAAGAGACATGTGAAATATGAAAGTATAAATGTCCTAAAGACAATCAGATTTAAAAATATTATACTTGATCACAATTATTATATATATCGTTATATATATGGCAATGCATTTATTGAATTATCATTTTGATTGTTTGTGATTATTCATATAAATGTTCCCATAATTTTAAGGTTGTCATTGATATGGTGAGATGTCAATGATAGAATAATTCATTAAAATTGTCATTCCTCCTCGTCCTCTGGGTCCTCAACCGCCAATTAGTGTAATGTTTGACATAGTGGCTGGGATTGTACCCGAATGATTTCTGTCGGGGGAAAAAAAGAGTCTTCTTGAACTCCCTACTCGTTCTATGTTATCAATAAATGGTTCAAATTTACTTTTTAGGCTCCTACGACCTTGCATCAACAACAAAAAATATCAACGCATCGATTGACAAACAAAGAAACATTATACAAATAGACAGATAAACAAAAATTAATACAAACAAACATCTTCAAAACCTTTGCCAATTCCTCGGCCACAGCGCCAAAATTTTGAATCGAACTTAATGCACCTACTTTTTAAATATGTTTGTCAAACATTTAAGTTCGCTCGCAAGAGTACGAGGTCACTCGTAGGTTGGTAAGTTGACTCGAGTCGAATCTCTCGAGGAACTGACAATCGGAATTTTCAATGTTTGTTTGTTCACAATATCACACACGAACATGTATAATTGGGTTTTTGGAAATCATAAACTACGAATTAAAAAGCAAGAACGATTATTGAAAACTAATTAAACTAATTATCATGAACTAATTAACCTACTAGAGTTTAAAATCTTAATAACCTAAGAAATATGAACTAGGGTTTTGAAAATTGAAGAACAATTAAAGATTAAAGCACCAAACTTATCTTTAAGATTATCAAGCAATTGAATAACATGAACTAAATTACCAATAAAATTACCAAGCATAATCAATAAGTTCACCAAGCATGAACGATAGCATCACCAAGCATAAATTAAACGAAACAAATTCATCAACGAAAGATTACGAACTATTAATTACGAAATCCAAAGTACAAAGCATAAAGTAATTTAAGATCCAAAAATAAGAACAATTGTCAAAAATCATAAATTAACTAGAAACTAATCTAGAAAGCAATTAAAAAGGTTTAGAGTACTTATTGGATCTAGGAAAAATGATAAATCTCCAGCTATTCTGGAGTTGAGACGTCGATCTTGATTGAAAAGAGAATCTTGAACGAAAGAACCTTGAATCTTCAATCTAGATCTTGTAACTTTGTAATGACGGATGGAAACGGGCTCTCTCTGCGCCTCACAACCCTAGAAATGTGTAAAAATGTGTCTAATACGAGTTATAGATGGGTATATATATTTTTCCCATGACTTGGAGCACAAGATTTCGCTAACGGTCAGCTTAGCGGTCATAGTTACTGCTAAGTCCATACGTTAACCCTTCTGCCAGTCAGTCGATCAGGCAGTCGACACTGAGTAAACCGGTATCGACAGTATACCCAGTGTCAGCTGTAATACTTCAAATTGAGGGCCGATTTCTCTAAATTTCCACTTGTAGGACCACCCTAGACTATCTCCAAATCCAAATAATTCAAAATATCTAAAATACGGTAAAATAAGCGGGAGATACATAAATATGAAAATATGCTCAATCTATCCAACTTATACCAAAACTAATAAAAAAACTAACTAAAATACTAACAAAAATAAAGACAAATTCATGTTAATCAACTACCCCACGCTTTATTGGTTTGTTCGTCCTTGAACAAATGATAGTTTCAAAGAATAACAAGAATGAGAATAGGTTCAAGCAAAGAGTCGTGTCATTCTACATAGATAATTTTGAAAATATAGATAAGTGTGACACAAACTAAAACGCTTGACCCTTATTGCATTGTAGCTCTAAAAAAAATCATGCGTCCTCACAAAGGGTAATATATATGTGTACGCTCAAAAGCACTCAAGAATTTTTAATGGGGATGTGTATACTCTCAAATCATCGAAATTCATGTACAATAAATAAGAACTAAAAATTAAGAACTTCTCCATCGCGTTTGAGTGTTTAAATAATAGAAAATCGGAAAAGGTCTTTTAAGATTGTAATGTAGGCTCTTTGGACGGGTATGGAATATATAAGTCGTGTGGTTAACCCACGATATAACGTGATTAATAACTCACTCAACTAATATAGTCGCGAATCAATATGCTTCACCTCAATCAAAAGAAACCTCACTAAACTCTCATAACGTAGCCTTTATAATTAAGCAATTTCTCAACTCGTAACCCAAAACCGACTTCTTAACAAAACCACTTAAACAATTTAGAATATTATGATACGCTTCTTTTTTAAACACTCAATTCTTGCCTCTTAAACATTAGGCGTCATAAGAAAATCAATAATACTAAGCACAAGTCTTTATAAGCACAGGCAACAACTCAACACGATTCCCCATCCTCTTTTATTCTTTTTTTTATATTCTTTTTTTAAGGATGGTGACCCATAACACTATTACAACATTTTGATAAATCCTTGATCATAATTCGAAATACAAATAACCAACAAAAATAACTAACTCTTACCCAACGCTATTAATGACGTAGGATTTAACTCATAAACACTCATGACTATAGGAAATGGATATTTGACTATGATTGGCTCATTCGAAATTTATAGTGGTTAATATATATGGATATGGCCAGAATAAGGGTAATTTTTGTGCCTAATCATCATATTCAAAGCTAACTACACACAACGATTTCAAAGAGATCTCAAAAAAAAACTCACTCAAGTACATGCAACGATGATAAACGCTCAAGCTACTCACAGGTTCTTGCATGAAAGTTTTGAATTGACACTGTTTTAAAGGTCTTGCGAAATCATTTGCGTTCAAGTACCATTTTACAATATATAAATAAAAGTTTGAAAAATTTATGCACTTATACACGCTCAAAGAAAAAAACCTCAAATCATACATAGCCAACTTTGACAGGCAAGCCAGACAAACACAATATAGCACAGGATTAGTAATCATAAATTAAATTGCACAATTAACAATACAAATCATCACTCGATTATCCTCCCCTCCATAAAAATTCGGCAATCTCCTTATTGCCACAAATATATATATAAAAATCAAATCAAAAGAGGAAGGGAATAGAAAACGTCCCTGAATACTTAATAGTCGAGTCTCTCCACGTAGAACAGTGCAATATCCTTCAAATTACATGATGTCGTTGTCTTGAATGAAAACTACGAAAACAAACAAATAAACAAAACAAGTAACAAGCTAACTAATATTTTTTTAATTTCTTGATTTTTTGATTTGTTTGGGTTTTAATTTTTTTTAGAAAAATAAAGATCTATAAAACATACAATTGAAATCAATTACCTCGCTTAAGTGTTCGGTGGCACGTCGTCAGAGGGAATAGAGTTGGCCGGATTATGGCTAAAATTGGGTCGGATTGCGACCTCGGTTGGCGGAATGTATTGGTAAAAATTGAGCGGGTAGAAGATGCTAGCGGTAGCCTTAGAGGTAAGGCTTACTACTAGAGTTACCGTTAAGTGCTTCTGTAGATGGCTAGCGGTACCTGTATCGGTAGAAGGTACCGCTAGGTCCATCGTTAAGGTGCTTTGTTCCCCGATAGCGGTGGCCTTAGCGGTTGCAGCCACTGCTAATCCACCGTTAAGTTCCCACTGTTGCGGCTAGCGATAGGTTTAGCGGTTGATCCTAGTCGTTAGTTCCTGGCGAGACGTTAATGGTAAGCTTAGCGGTAATAGGTACAACTACCGCTAAGTCTCCAGAATTGGCGAATTTCCTGATTCTTCTGCCCATCAACAAACGCATCAATGCACCACCGCAACTAACTCAATTAAAAAAAATATAAACAGAAAATAAACGAAAGAAAAATCAAAAGAAAAATGAGAAGAAAACGAAAAGGAATAAGAATACAAACGCTTGGGTGTCTTCCAAGAATCGCATCTTTTAACGTCGCTTGCTCGACGCGATTCGTGCGATCAATTTCCAACATTAGGTGGATCCAAAAACTCCACCACATCATGATCTTCAAACTTCATAAATGAATTTTTGTTGGGGTCGCATAATTCAGCATCAAAGTCTTCGAAGCTAGCTTCAATTTCATGAAAATCAATCCCAAGCAACTCAGCTAGCTCCTCCTCACTTAGAAAATTATTGATGTCCTCGACATCAAACTCGTCCAATATGGTAATGCTTTGAATCTCTTGGACGCAAGAATCAATCAGATCAACAAATGAACACTCCTCTCGTATAAACGAAGAAGGAATTTTATTGATATCTTTCAATGATAATGATACCGATTCGCCAAGAACTGTCATAGTCATTTTACCCTTATTAACATTTATCACCGCATGAGACCCGGACATAAATGGAAGACCCAAAAGAATAGTATGTTCCCTATTCAAGTCCGACACTTCACCAACATCCAGAATCACAAAATCAGCCAGAATCACTAACTCACCAACTTGCACCAAACCATCTTCAACAATGCCCAAAGGGTGTCTAATCGATCGATCCACCAATTGGAGGTGCATGGTGGCCGGTTTCATCGGCCCAAGATCAAGTTACTTATAGAGATAATATGGCATCAAATTAATGCCTGTGCCAAGATCAAGCATTCCACGTGCTTTCTACCCATTCCCGAGCGTAATAGTGATACAAAAACTCCCGGGATCTTTTTCTTTCGGAGGCAACGGATTTTTGCAAATTGCACTAACCTCTTTAGTCAACTCCACGCACTGGTTTGCCAAACTTCTATCCCTCGAGATAAGCTCCTTGAAGAACTTTACATTTGCTGGAATTGTTTTGATCACATCCAAAAATAGAAGGTTTATATTCACGTTCTTCAACAAATTGTACAGCTCCATGAATTTCTTGTTCTCCTTAGCCGGACGTAGGCGATTTGGGAATGGAACTCGATCGGTAATCGGGGTTGTTCTCTGAGTTGGCTGCGACTTCACAGACTCATCGGTTGGTGTAGGAGTAGAGGTTGGGTTCGGAATTGTCCCCTTAATGGATCTCGGAATATAAGGATTCGGCGATTTATGGATTTGATCCACCGGTTTGGTCACGCCATCTTTTTGTGGAACTGTAGCAACCTCTTCGTGTTCCTCCTCTAGCTCAAGTACACCATTATCAACTTTCTTCCCACTTCAACGAACGTGAACAGCTGAGGCTTGCTTTATTTGACTCGGAAACTTGTCCTTCTCATTCGTCGTTTTAGCCATAGAGTCCGTTATTTGCCCCACCATTTTCTCCAAATTCTTCACACTCTTAGCAAGGTCATCTACCTTCTGATTTACTTGAACAAGTCCATCTCGATTATGAATCGTCTCAGCAACTTGATTTTGCTGCCAAACCAACAACTGATCGTCTGATTGAATCGGATTAGGTGCTTTCCCCCTTCGTAGGATATTTTGCTGGGGGTGGTGCTAGGTATTAAGGATACGTTTGCTTGGTCATTGGCACATAGTTAGGATTCCCTGGGCCATACTTGAAATTTGGATGATCACAGAATCTGGGATTGTATGTGTTCGAGTAGGGATCGTAGTTCTTGGCGAATTTTTGGCCCGAATTGTTGTTTTGCTGAAAGTTTTAAATGGCGTTCACCTCCTTGTCCCCGTATTCGTCAAACGTCACCGGGAAAGCGTACGCTCCATGCCCAAATCCTCCACAAACTCCACACATTTTGTGTGAAGGTTGAGACGACTTCTCCTCTCACTTCATCATCATGCTTGTCAACAACTCGACTTGCTTTGTGAGTTTACCAAACTTATCATTCTCCTCTCGCGATATTGACACTTCACTCACTTTGATCTTCCTAGGCTGGGAGCTCTTCTGCTGTGACTTCTCACTCATTAGCTCAAATAAATCCCATGCTTATTTCATAGTTAAGTCTCCGAAATCACCAGCCTTTGCCTCTACTTGTTGCTTATAGATCGACAAAAAACCTTCATGAAAATAGTTTTTGACCATTTTTGGATGTTGGCATGACGCGGACATGCTTGGAGGATCCCCTTATAGCGTTCCCATGCTTCATGGAATGATTCCCCGTCCAATTGCTCGAAGTGGGAAATTTCTCTCCTCAACTTTTCTGTCGTCTGGGCCGAGTAGAACCTGCTCACAAAATTCTTGTAAACCATATCCCAATTGGTTAAGGAGTTAGTTTGCAAAGATAGGAGCCACCGTTTCGCTTTTTCCTTCAGAATTCTCGGGAAGTATCTCATTTGTAGCTGCCCTTCACTTAGTCCCTGATCTGGCATTCCGAAAACTGCTACATAAAATTCACAAATGAAATTGAGAGGGTCTTTGTTCAGCATACCATAGAAAATTTGTAGCTGGCTAACATCATTAGACTTCAAATCGTAATTTTGGGCCGCGGGGCCTAATACTATGGCTGAGCTGTACGGACCGATGGTTGGGATGCTAGGTCGCCTTGTCGGCATACGTTCGGATATCAAGGGGCTCGTTCCCCACTGAATCTTTCACGTCCTTTGTAGTCTCGTCGTCCACCATACTCTTGTCGATTCTCGTTATATAGATCATCGTCATAATTCCCCTAATTCTCATCGCCATATGCATCGTCCCGGGCATCCTCGTTCTGCCAAGCCCGGTATTGTCGCCTTTCTCCTCTATTTTGGAGATGATGCTGCTCATGATCCCAGTTCTGGTTTTCATTATTTCATTGGTTATTTTGGGACTGGGCCCGCCGTTACCAACTTGGTTCTGCCCAAACTGCTGATTTGTCAAAGCATTTTAGACTCGGGGTTCTTCTCTATTCTGGAAGTCCTGTCGTGGTAGTGGATTGATAGGATTACCCGGTATCACAATTTTCCGATTGTCATGGGGCTGGGGCCCTCCGTTATTTCCACTATCGAGGTTCTCGAGTCCTCCCTGTCCCTCGCCATTGTTGTTCTCTTGATTCTTCCATTGATTGTCTTCTTTGAGCTCTTTGTTGTTAATAGGGTCAAAAATTGGCGGGTCATGATCCTGCACATTTTTTGGTTGGTTTCCCACGTACATGTTATTGTCGTATAGCATGCCGTATGGTGGATTGCGAGGCGGGGTGAGGATGTCGTTTCCTCTCCTTCAGCCACCATTCGTTCATCTTCCTCCTCTTCCTCTGGGTCCTCAACCGCAAATTAGTGTATTGTTCGACATAGTGGCTGGGATTGTACCCGAATGATTTCTGTCGGGGGAAAGAAAGAGTCTTCTTGATCTCCTTACTCGTTCAATGTTATCAATAAATGGTGCAAGTTTACTTTTTAGGCTCCTACAACCTTGCATCAACAACAAACAACATAAACGCATCAAGTGGCAAACAAAGAAACATTATACAAATAGACAGATAAACAAAAATTAATACGAACAAACATCTTCAAAACCTTTGACAATTCCCCGGCCACGGTGCCAAAATTTTGTATAGAACTTAATGCACCTACTTTTTAAGTATGTTTGTCAAACATTTAAGTTCGCTCGCAAGAGTACGAGGTCACTTGTATCGTAGGTTGGTAAGTTGACTCGAGTCGAATCTCTCGAGAAACTGACAATCGGAATTTTCAATGTTTGTTTGTTCATAATATCACACACGAACATGTGTAATTGGGTTTTTGAAATTATCAACTACGAATTAAAAGGCAAGAACAATTATTGAAAACTAATTAAACTAATTATCATGAACTAATTAACCTACTAGAGTTTAAAATCTTAATTACCTAATAGATATGAACTAGGGTATTGAAAACTGAAGAACAATTTAAGATTAAAGCACCAAACTTATCTCTAAGATTATCAAGCAATTAAATATCATGAACTAAATTACCAAGCATAATCAATCAATTCACCAAGCATGAATGATAGCATCACCAAGCATAAATTAAATGAAACTAAATTCATCAACGAAAGATTACGAACTATATTAATTACGAAATCCAAAGTACTAAGCATAAAGTAATTCAAGATCCAAAAATAAGAACAATTATCAAAAATCATAAATTAACTAGCAACTAATCTAGAAAGTAATTAAAAAGGTTTAGAGTACTTATTGGATCTAGGAAAATCGATAAATCTCCAGCTATTCCAGAGTTGAGACGTCGATCTTGATTGAAAAGCGAATCTTGAACAAAAGAACATTGAATATTAAATCTTGATCTTGTAACTTCGTAATGACGGATGGAAACAAGCTCTCTTTCCGCCTCCAAACCCTAGGAATGTGTAAAAACGTGTCTAAGACGAGTTATAGATGGGTAGATATAGTTTTCCCATGACTTAGAGCACAAGAATTTATAAAAATCCTTATTCTGGGACGTTAACGGTCAGCTTAGCGGTCATAGTTACCGCTATGTCCATCCGCTAACCCTTCTACCAGTCAGTCGATTGAGTAGTGGATCAGGCAGTCGACACTGGGTAACCCGGTGTCGACAACATACCCAGTGTCAGCTGTAATACTTCAAATTGAGGCCCGATTTCACTAAAACTCCACTTGTAGGCCCACCTTCGACTATAACCAAATACAAATAATTAAATATATCTAAAATAAATATAAAATTAATTTATTATGATTAAAATACGGTAAAATATTTCGGAGATACATAAATATGAAAATATGCTCAATCTATCCAACTTATATCAAAACTAGTAACAAAAACTAACTAAAATACTAATAAAAATCAAGTGTCTACAAACTTATCAGTGTATGAAGCGTGTGATAATCCTTTGACTTGAGGTCAACACACACCTTGTTTACAGAGTGATGTACTTTGACCATGACCAACGCTTGCACTTCTTTTTGGGGTAGATATGAATTTTGTTGGGTAAATCATGATGTAAATGAAGGTGGTAGTTGATCCAAGAAAGAATTAATTCCTCGATTGGAATTTCGAGTGAGATCACTCATAATCTCTATATATATTAGGTCGACTAAAGTCATTGGCCAATGCAAGAGACATATTCAATATAGTAATTGGGTATGGTCTAGTTGTCTAATAAAGATGAGATAAATTTATTAAACCATTGAGATAGACACTTAGATAAATCTTAAGCTTAATCGAGTGATTCGGAATGAAAGGAATTTCACCAAAGTTTTGTATGGAGGTTATAATTCCCTGAGTTCAAGTGAATGTTTTTTATATATTGAGTTCGTCCAACTAAGCCATCTAGGAGTTTTGTTTGGATCATCATTAGATTGATTTCATATATTAAGGCCTACAGGGTCACACTATATGTGATTACTTTCCGACTTAAGAATGTATCAAGAAAGTATTAAATATTCATTTTAGAATTATAATATTTAATTGTTAATAATTATGATGTTAATTTCTATTTGATAGAAATTACTTTTAAATTGGATTTGGATTTAATTATCTTTGTTATACTTGAGCCAAAACTATTTTGGGTCAATGTCTTGTACAGTCCAACCCTTTTAAGATTAGGGTTCTCTTATGTAACTAGTATAAATATAACATAAAGTCATAAGTTGACGAATGAGTTTGAGAGTTTTTAGAAAATATCATAACAAACCTCTTGATCTTGAGATTGAGAGTTCTTGAGCTTTGGTAAGATTTCCTAACTTTTTTCACGATAGCTATACCTTGAATTTGGATCTTGTAGTCGGAGAATTAATTGCGTGGATACCTTAGTATTGAACTCGGATCTGGATTTATTGTGAAGTTTTTATGCATTCTCTCGTTAATTTATTATATTAATATATTCATTCACATGATGGAGCTGCTGGATCTAAAATTTTTAAAACTTCCGCTTCACGAGCATAGTGTCCGTCTCGATGAATTCTAATAGTGGTATCTGAGCCCGGGGTTGCGTCAATGATTATATTTATAATTTTATAATATTAATTGTGGGTTTAATTGTTGTTGAATTGTTCTAATTAGATTAAAATAATTATTGATTTTAATTTGATTAAAAAATTTGTGTTAATTTAATTTGATTAAATTATTTATTAAAAAAAATCAGGAAACGAAATTGCAAAATTCATAAAATGGATCTGAAAACGTACCTCTGCCGGACTCTGCTGCACCTCCACTGGGCGACATCGATGGCAAAGAAACTCCTATTGGGCGGGGAGACCTCCAGACGGCTTCCGTGCAGAGGTGTTGACGGCGGCATTTGGCAGTTGCACCTCAGCTTTTTGGGGCCGATTCTGGCTTCTCTGGGAGCTTTTACGGCGGGCCTCTGCTACCGGGATATTCGTCTCCTCTAGGACGAAGTCTGACGTCAGCAATGACGACCGATGGGGCCGAATCTAAAGCCCTAAATTTGATTTATGGCTTGGGTAAAATTCTGATAATTTGGTATAGTTTTTGGCTTGATTGTAATTTTAGAAATTTATAAAATCACAGAATTGCCCTAGATTTTCAAAAACTGCGAGGCTGCTCAAGACTTCTTTGAATTGCGTTTAGACCCCACAAACTTTCCAGAAAATTATTTTGAGCCCAAATGGCATTTTTGTAATTATTAAAATTTTTGAAAATTACAGAAAGGACCCTAAAACTTTCATAAAATTATTAAAGGATTATTTAGCTATGCACAAAATTTGGAAAAATTATATTTTCGCAAAAATATTTTTAAATTATTTAAAAATAAAAATTAAATTTGGAATTTAATAATTTCTAAATTTAAACCTTTTAAAGTAATTTACAAATCGAATTAAGTTTTTCTAAATTTAAATGATTAACACATGATTATTATTATATTATTGCATTATTTGATAATGTGAATTAAATTAAAATTTAGAATTTTAATTTAATTATGGAATTGTTCATCTACTTGTCTTAATTGTCTATGTGACTAATATATTACTTTTAGTATAGAGTCCGCATATATTGTCTGGGTAGGCGACGCCCAGTATTTGTCAGACCGTTTGCTTACAAACTTTGGGTAGGCGGAGCCTAATATTTTTCGGACAGTTTGCTTATAAATTATGGTAGGCGCCGCCCAATAATCTGTTTACTGTTCATTTGGATCTTATTAATTGTTAAACCCTGGTAAATGTTCCCCAATAAAATCTGAGTCTCATCTTGGATGAACGCGCTGTCCATTACATTTGGGTGAGTACGAAACCTTTTTCGTCCATGAGTACTTTGCATCCTAGTGCTTGCTCTGATCGACGAGGTTAAGGCTTGCTCATAGATGCATATGTTTGTGATCGTGTAATGGGGTTGACTTACTTAGTTCTTTCATGTCGCCCTAGAGTCGGAACCAACTAAGGGCGTAAGATCGGATTAGACTCAATCGACCAAGAGTTATAATTGTCTACAATTGGTTTGGAGACCTACCAGTTGTGCTATTGTGGTCATCAGCCCTAGCAGAGGCTGCAATAGTATGAATATACTTCTTGGCTCACTATGATCACAATTGATATGAGTCTGTATTCTACCGTGGGGTCGTAGAATATGTTAAAATAGTGGGAGCTAATTATTAAAGTCCTTGTTAATTAGCCACCTATTGTGATCATAGCAATTAGAATTAGAGTTTTAATTCAGTTGTATTTATTTTCTCCAGAATAGTTAAGATGTCGAATTTATCATTGAAATGCTTGGTTGAATTTATGACCAGACACTACAGATACCAAGAAGTGTCATAGAAAGGTGTTATATTATCTATAGGTTAGCAATATTATTTGACAAATTCACTTTCAACTAAAATACGCTGGTCACATAGGATAAGCAAATAGCATTCATCAAATAAAGGTGATTCTATATTTGATTTTAACTTTATAGAAGTTAAAACACATAGGATAGAAGTCGTTAACGTGCAACATTTGAGCTTTATGGCAGAGAGATAATGTGTAGATTATTGAGGATACTGATGCGCATCAATATAAAACAAAGTAAAAAACTCCAGACTTAAACGAAGGATTGCATATTTACTCCAGGAAGTTAGAAATGGGATGCAATAACTAGACCATGGATGTACAACTAACAAAAATCCATAATATACTCACCAATTCCATAGCCAGTTATCAACCAAAAGAAGTATCCATTGAGTATCTTCTTCTTATTGGCTTTGTCAAATCTGAAACAAATAGCGATTATCTTGGTTGTAAAACAGTCGGAGACCAAAAAATTTATTTAACCACAACATATTTATTTTTATTAATACGCGTATGCACCAAACCTATAAATGAATTTGTAATATTATTATGATATTCAAACAGTGTAAAAGAATTATACTGCGTATGAATAGAATTATACATTCGAAACCATGAACAGATATTTGAGGTACACAGATATTACAGCTATCATATTAATGACACGATTATCGGGATAGAAGTAAGTACCTATAAGAAAAGCAAACTAGCAAACCGGGGAATAGAAAATCCCCAAAGCCAATCATGTTATAACCATAATAAGGATCAACAGTACCATTAAGAAAATAATAACTAAGCATTCCAATAATATTAAGATAAGCATATATGGACACTTTCAAACACAAATATTAGCAATATAATACAAAATAAAATACAACTACAATGTTATATTATTCACTGGCCCTTAGAAAGAACAACACAAAACGGCATTACTAAACACATGAATTGAAACCAATACAAGAATTGGCAGAGAAGAACTGTCGAATACACATACTTAGCATTATACTACTGAATATAATGTTAAAGTAACATCACGTAACCATTAAATTAGCAAAATATAAATAAAAAACTACACACAAGCTGAATCATAGTCACTAAACTATAATGTGTAGCACCACACATGTACTTAACTAGCATCAGTGAACAAAAAAATTAGCAACCTTCACCTTTAAATCTGAACACAAGGTACCAACAATCAATGCGGCCAAAAAAATTGATATATCCATAATTAAAAAATTAAAAAAGAAGAAGAAGAAACCAAGAACAATGACTTTTTTTACCAGTTTCACACATGCAACCAATGAACTAAAAGCCTACAAAGAATATCCAAACACTAGAATATTTTAGCCCAATTAGAATTTTAAATTAACATCATTGATCTATTATATTAGCAAACAATAATAAAAAATTGTCCCCAATTCTAAGATAATACAAACCATGTTATCTTAGTATTTAGCCACAGGTACACAGTGACGCTGAAGAAAAAATACAAAAAATACTTACTAATCTTCTTTGCCAGAAAACATCACAAAAGCTAAATTTTTTCCCAAAAAAAAAAGAAATAAAGAAAAAAAAAATGAGCGTTGAATGGATAACCTTCGTGGGCTCAAGACTCACGAGGATGCAGGCCCGTGCTGCTATCCCACTACAGTTGCGTGAAACAGCAACGATGCCAATAGAATACGGACCAGGCTAAATTGAAAACGTACAAAATGGGTACAGTAGAACCAGAAATCAAATTAAAAAAAAAGAATAATTTTGTTTTTCAAAAAAACCTTCATCCCAATCATCTGCACCCACAACAGTTCCAGTAGCCTTTCCGAGGAACTGAGTGAGGGTCTCTTCGGCAATCGTGAGCAGACTAATTAATACACCGAAATATTATCATTAGTGTTAGCTTTTTTGATCAGCAGCCTAAAAGAGTAAAAATAGAAACAGACTAAATTAAAAAAAGGTAAATTACCCAGCTTGGCCATTAGCATCCTTCTTATGAAGCTGAGGTATTGGGTTTTGTTGTTGTTGTCGACCGCTCATTAAGGCAGTGGACTCACAGCCGGCATCAACGGTCGTTGTGCTCACCTATTATTATAAATAATGTGATAAATATATATTAACATGAAGAAAAAATAACAAGAGAGTGATAAATCAAACTTACAATCTGGAGCCGCTGACGCATGTGACCATTATCATCGACTAAGTGGGAGACTTGCTTTTGTAGGTGGTCGTTTTCTTCCATTAGCAGCTTGTTCATGGCATAGAGATTTTTGTTAACTGTCTAGAGACGAGATGATTCTTTTCTTTGATTCTCACGGCATCTTATATAGAAACAAGAAACAAAACTATCAATCATCAATTTCACTTGAAATATCCTAACATCATGTAGAAGACAAAATCTCATAGACACACAAATCAACACAAACAAGCATTTACAATTCCTAATTCAAATAAAACCAAGTGAGAAAATAGCATTTATTATTTTATATTTATTCCTAATATAGAGTAGTTCCTCCCGTACGATATTGAAACAGACTCCAACAACAATAGAACTTGCCCAAGTAGCTAAATTTTAATTTATAAAGTTCAACTTTTATGTGAGTGCACATTAAACATTATATGTTCTAAACCAAAATTCCAACTAGGTAAGTAGCAAACTATATGTATTTCAGTTTTTCTTAATCTTTAGCTTTAATCTACAATTCAAGGATCAATTAGAACAAGTGACTATTTCAGTGGATTGAAAGGAGATACCATAAAATTTGAGAAATTTATGGCACTAAATAATCGGAAGAATTGCAAAATGGACACTTTAAGTTGGCCTAGTCAGGCTTTTAGACCCTTTTTCATTTATAAAAATATATAAACTTTTTTTTTTCACCCTTGAAATTTGGAGTATCCAAATTCCCCCTCTCCCCAGTCTCCATTATATTTGGCGACAAATTCTCAAGTCTCCTTTTTTACAGCTCAACTGCCTTATCAGACTCCATTTTCTTCCGATTAGCCTCAAGAATCATGCTCTTTATTTCCTCCAAAACCTTCTCAGCCTCTAACTGTAAAACAGCAAAGTGCACATCAATTGGTTATATAGAAAATGTACTTGATGAAATCACAATGTAATGTTTTTATAAGTTACCTCAGAATCCATAAAGAAGTCGGGACCTGTTCGCAGTCTCTCAATATTACGACTGAGATTCAAAACTCATGAAACATTAATCACAGTTTAAGTATATGTAAAGTTTAGAAGAAAAAAAATTAACTCACGTTTCATCAGTCTTCAGAAGGCGAATACAATTGGACTCCAGTGCATCCTCTTTACGACACTTGAACATCCTGACTGGGTTTCGAGGACACCTAGATGATTTGGCACCCCATATATGTGATAACGGATCGGATACAGTCACACCACACTGTCACAAAATTGTGAGAAAAAGGGATGTTACGAAATTACATGACTTTCATGTGACCATCAAAAGAAAAATATAATTCATCAGCCCATACCCCAACACAAGTTTTTCATTGTATCACTTCCCCAATTTAGATTGCCTCCAGGATTAAACAAGTTTTACATAACGCTATATAATACAACATATGTAAAAAAAACAGAAAAAAAGGATTCTAAGTAACACAACAACATCAGTAGTTTCATTCCAGGCTATTCCATAATCTCCATTCATGCCAAGGACCCCAATTTTAAAATAGAAGTTTAGAGATTGTCTAATCTAAAAAGAAATATCACGATAAGAAACACGAAGATACTACTTCTATCTTCCCGGAGAACATAAGGTCATTATTTCCAGGAAAGCGACTTTCCTTGAGGAAGACTATGTCTACAAGGAAATAAGTCGGAATAAGGTAGAACTTGAAAAAATTCAAGAACCACAAAGTGATATGGAGGTTGAAAACTTGTCTAATAACCTAGACAAGAATTCAGTGGGAGCTTCTGGTGATTCCTATGGGAAGATTTGTCACTTAAAGGACAAGCTTTATTTAATGGGAGTATTAATAGAATTGATGCAGTAATGTAAAATTTATCATCGCAACAAATGGAAGACCAAGCAATGGTTTCACAACTCCCTCCTCAAGAAGTTCATGTTGATGACACTTCTGAGGAATCTCGAAATGTTGGACCATCCAGCACAGAAGAACCTTCTCATGATCAACACTGAAATCACTCAAACGCATGATAACCAACTTCGTAAGTCTACTAGGACTCATAGGCGACCGAAAAGACTAAACCTCCTTGTAGAGGGTCAAGGTGACGTGGAATTTCTAGACGATGATGAACCTATAACTTACACTAAGGCTATGTTAGACATTTACTCAAAGAGGTGTCTTGAAGCTATGAAATTAGAAATGGACTCGATGTACACAAATCAAGTTTAGAACTTGGTTGACTTGCTAGTTGGGTTAGACCAATTAGATGCAAATGGGTCTTCAAGAAGAAGATCGATGCATATGGAAAGGTACAAACCTACAAGGCTAGGTTTGTAGCAAAAGTTTATAGTCAATGAGAAGGAATTGACTATGATGAAACCTTTTCTCCAGTTGCGAAAATCAAGTCCGTTAGGAACTTACTTGCTATAGCTGCATACTATGATTACCATATTTGGCAGATGGATGTTAAAACTGCTTTCCTCAATGGTGAATTGACCGAGGAAGTGTATATGATACAACCAGAGGGTTTTACACCTGAATTGAAACCCAAATCGGTATGCAAGCTACAAAATTCTATTTATGGACTCAAACAAGCCTCTAGAAGTTGGAATATTTGTTTTGAAAAAGCAATCAAATCATTTGATTTTGTAAGAAATAAAGAATACCCATGCGTTTATAGTAAGCACACTGGAGGGAGTATTGTTTTTATTATTATATATGTTGATGACATATTGATAATTAGAATGATACCCTTGTCATGCAATTAGTAAAGGGTTTGTTGTCCAGCACCTTCATGATGAAGGACTTGGGTGAGATCTGTTATATTCTTGGAATTAGGATCTACCGGGATAGACCTAATTGAATACTGGGGCTTTCACAGTCCATGTACATAGATAAAGTGTTAAGACGATTCTCTATGGAGAATTTCAACAAGGGATATATTCCAATGAGTCATGGTATCAAGTTATCAAAGAAAGATGGTCCTTCTATTGATAAGGAACTTGAGTGCATGAAAAAGATCCCATACGCTTCAGCAATAGGATCCATCATGTATGTCATGATTTGCACAAGGCTAGATGTGGCCTATGAACTTAGTATGACTAGCAGATTTCAGCAGAATCTTAGGGAAGAACACTGTAAAGCAGTCAAGAGTATTTTTAAGTATCTTAGAAGAACTAAACAATATTTCTTAGTCTATAGTGGACAAAAGGAACTAGCAGTTACTGCGTACACTGATGCTAGTTTCCAAACAGACCATGATGATTATAAGTCATAATTTGATATGCCTTCAATTTCAATGATAGAGTAGTAAGTTGGAATAGTTCCAAGCAAACTACTGTCGCTGATTCGGTAAATCAAAGCTGAGTACATTATTGCATAAGAGGCGATTAAAGAAGTTGTCTCGATAAACAAATTCTTAAGGAATTAGGAGTAGTTCCTAGCATCAATTCCGTTGTATTATGACAACATTGGAGCTATTAAAATAGCACCAATGTACTAACAAGCATGTACTAAGACGCTACCACTTGATCAGGGATATAGTGGAGATAGAAGAAGTTAGAACAGAGTGTGCTCAAAGCCATCATGTTCTAGATAAGATGATGAGCATTTCATAAACTAAATATTATATATATATATATATAGGTGCTTGACTCTAGGCCAAGTGGGAGATTCAAAGTATAAATGTCATAAAGACAATCAAATTTTAAGACATTATACTAGATCAAAATTATTATATATATCGTTTTATATAAAAATGGCAATGCATTTATTGAATTATCATTTTGATTATTTGTGATTATTCATATAAATATTCCTGTAGAGTTAATGTTGTCATTGATATGGTGAGATGTCAATGATAGAACATTACTCTTAAAATAGCCCTGACTAATGATTATAATGATTGAGATATTGTAATATAATATGTGTTGGCATGTGGTTTGCATCACATTCTTAGAGAATGCAGTTAGTCTCACGAATGTGAATAATAGTTATTCGTGATGGACACATGTATACTTTAGAGAGTATTGGTAAACCCTACTGATAAGTTATTTATTGTATGTTTATAAACTTATCAGTGTATAAAGCGTGTGATAATCCTTTGACTTGAGGTCAATACGCACCTTGTTTACTAAGTGATGTACTTTGAGCATGACCAACGCTTGCACTCCTTTTTGGGGTAGATATGGCTTGTGTTGGGTACATAATAATGAAAATGGTAGTTGAGCCAAGAAAGAATTCATTCCTCGATTAGAATCTCGAGAGAGATCACTGATAATCTCTATATTAGGTCGACTAAAGTCATTAGCCAATGCATATATTCAATATAGTAATTGAGTATGGTCTAGTTGTCCACTAATAAAGATGAGATAAATTGATTAAACCATTGAGATAGACACTTGGATAAATCTTAAGGTTAATCGAGTGATTCGGAATGAAAGGAGTTTCACCAAAGTTTTGTATGAATGTTATAATTTGCTGAGTTCAAGTGAATGTTCTTTATATATTGAGTCCAACTAAGTCGTCTAAGAGTTTTATTTGGATCATCATTAGATTGATGTCATATATAAAGGCCTATAGGGTCACACTATATGCGATTACTTTTCCGACTTAAGAGTGTATCAAGAAATTATTAAATATTCAATTTAGAATTGTAATATTTAATTATTAATAATTATGATGTTAATTTTTATTTCATAGAAATTACTTAATTAAATTAAATTGGATTTGGATTTAACTATCTATGTTATATTAATAAAGGTACTTGGGCCAAAACTATTTTGGGCCAATGTCTTGGACAGTCCAACCCTTTTTAGGATTAGGGTTCTCTTATGTAACTAGTATAAATATAACATAAATTCATATGTTGACGAATGAGTTTTTGAGAGTTTTTAGAAAATATCATAACAAACCTCTTGATCTTGAGATTGGGAGTTCTTGAGTTTTGTTGAGATTTTTTAACTTTCTTCACGATAGCAATACACTGAATTTTGATCTTGCAGTCGGAGAATTAATTACGTGGATACCTTAGTATTGAACTCGAATCTTGATATTGTAAGGTTTTCATGTTTTCTCTCGTTTATTTATTAAATAAATATATTCTTTCACAGGATTTATCTGTTGGATCAAAAGATTTTAAAACTTCCGCTGCCCGAGCATGGTGTTCGTCTCTACGAATTCGAACAAAATAAGCGTGTTCAAATATTTTAATAGTACAAGAAATATATTCAGTGTAGTCAATTACTATTAAAAAAAACTTTTACAATCTTTTACGCGAAAAACTTACAAAAAAAGGTAAAAAAAAAAAAAAGAACTTATATTTTAGTTGTGTACATACAATCAATGTGCATACCAATGGGAATATACTGAAATATGAGGACTCGACGAAGCCATGTAATTGCTCCCTGCTGACCGTACACTTCTTGAAGCAGTAGAAGGCATCTCTGACTAGCGACAACACATTTTTGTCACGTCGTGGAACTGCGGCTTCCAGCTACAAGCTACGCCGTGTAGTTGCTGATGGATGGAAAGTTGAAGATGATGATGGAGAAATTATGATTATTCCTTCTCAAATTGTAAAATTATCTATTGTGAAATCGGGGCTGATGATGATGATGATGATGAGTTCTGAAGTGCTTTCCAACGAGTGTTTAGTTGTATGATTATAATTTTGCTAACAAAATAGAGTCTGGGTAGGAATATAAATTGAAAAGGCTTGGGTTTAATATAATAAATAGTTATTTTTTTTAGGTATTTAATTCATTAAACAATAATAATATTTCTTTTATTTTATTAATTTAATGAAGATTATTTTGGTAAAATTATAGTTATGATTTTTTAATTCATGAATAAGAGGTACAACTGGGACGACGGTACCTAAATACTTTTCCAATAGTGCAAAAAATATACGACTCAAATTAGATGAGATGCTAATTTAATGGCTGAGGAGAGATTATCTACTGCTAGATAGGTACGATTGCAACATGCCCCTATAAAGCCCAGAGTTATAATTCATAAAACTAACGTCATGGATTCTTAGATCTATGGCTTCCTCAACCTTCCCATTTCTACAAAGTTTCTTACTTTTCTCAAGCCCAAAAGTCAGCCGAATTAAATTGTCAAAAAGAATAAAAAAGAAATTATTGTTTGAAAACTTATTACTTGATAGCAAAAATCTCTTATTTTATTTGTAAATATTTTTATGTATTTATTATTTGATAGAAATAATATCATTACTTGTTGTGCAAATGATATTATTTATTTATTATTTTATAGAAAATTTTTATTACTTGATGCGTAAAAATTGTTACATATTTCTTACTTAATACATATCATTTTTATTTTTTGGGCCTAATATTTCTTACTTGATAGAAAATTGTTGTTATGTATTTCTTATATAATAAATAAAATAAAAAATCTCTTACTTGTTTGCACAAATATTGTTATGTATTTCTTGCAAAAGTGTCATGCAAAGGTCTATAAAAGTAATAATATAATTATGTTTCTAATTGCAGTTTTTTTTATTTGAATTATATTTTTGATCTATTTTTCAATTTCAGCATGTTATATTCTTCTATTTTAAAATTTTGTTTATTTTATGTTTTTGAAACCTTTTTTTTAATAGATTTCAGATACTGTTTATAATAAGAAATTTTTTAATTGCAATTTTTTTATTCCAATTATTATTCTGAACTATTTTTCAATTTCAGCATGTGTTATTCTTCTATTTTTAAATTCTGTTTACTTTTTATTTTTAAATCCAGTTTTTAATAGATTTTAGATTCTGTATATTCTAAGGAAATTCCAAGAATCGCATTTATTTTATTTTTAGATTCTGTTTATTTTAATTATTTTAGATTATTTTAATTGAAAATTCATTTTCTTAATTTCTATGTTTGGAAAGAATCTCATTAAACCATTCGTTCATCTATTAAAATAATTATAGTTTTATAATTATAGATACCGTTACTCTATCAAATTCATTTGAGGTGACAAAGTTGGTTACTTCTGATTCGATGTCGAAAATTGTCGAATTTAAAAGCAGGTATGTTTTTTGAAATATGATTAATTCTATTAGTGTTTGATAAATTTGTGTTTATTGTTTACTTAATAAATTTTAAACTGTGAATTTTAATTATATAGAATTCCAAAGGGGTCGGCTAATCGGACGAAGAGTATTAGCCACGGTAGTTTAACACTATCGCATAGTGAAGTTGATGAGATTGCCTCCGGTAATGTCGTCTTCCATCCGGTCGACTATTTGTATACCGTTGAAGAGGTACAATTGTTGTGGATTTGTGTTGTTCTTAGATTTTTATTTTTAATGTTTAGTTTTTTAATAGAGTACTATTTTCAGTACAGTCGTGCACATTTTAGATATGTGCTATTATTAGTTCGTTTATCGATGATTGGTGGTACAACGCATGGACGAAGTGCCATAGAAAGCTTGAGGAAGATGAGAATCAATTCAAGTGCGAGGGATGCATGAGATAGAATTCTTCGGGCATCTTTAAGTAAGAAATTAGGTTACTGAAGTAAATGATTGATCCAATACTTAATTTTTTAGACAAGTTTCGTGTTTTTCTTCATATGAAGGTACAAAGTAAGGATTGAAGTTTTGGACTCTACGGCTAACGCATCCTTACTATGCTGGGATCTGGAGGCTGAGAAATTGATTGGAATGTCTTGCCATGACCTTTGGGTCAAATTTCTGGAGGTAGGGCATAAATTTTTTCAAATTTTGGCGAAAGGTTTTTGCATTTTAAACAAATTTAATGTGGTCTTTTTCTGCCGATGTAGAATCGCACCGATGAAGATATGCCCAAAAAATTGCTTAAACTCATAGATCAAACGGTTCTATTCAAGGTGAAGGTCAATATGGGTCAAATTCACAATGAATCAAACGCGTTTTCTGTTGTGCGATTGATTACCGACCCATCTTTAGTAGCTAAATACAACAAGTGGACCATCGAGGAGGATGTGAGTTAGAATATTTTCGAAAGTTATAGATTTTCATAGATAGTAAAGTGTATAAAAAAAAATTTTAGATGTTTGAATTTTTTTTATAACATTTCGTTTTTCAACTCTCTTTTTATTTTGTTGAAGGAATCGGACTTTTTGACTTTGATTCAAAGGGAGGAATAGAATGTTAACTTAGTCGAACATTTGTAGTTTTGAAAATCAAATACAAAACAGAGTTTTTGAAATTACATGCGTTGATTGATTTTAAATTTAAACAATTGAACAGGACGCCTGTTCCGAGGACGAGGTTACTACTCCTATTAAAAAGGTCGAAGTGGTGGAGCGGGATGGTGATAGTTCAACCGTAAGGAAGTTAATGTTCGATGGCGATGGGATAGCTTCCACTTCATCGAAGACATCTAAGGTTCTCTCTAAGAATGGAAAATCGGTGCGTAAGGAAGTCTTAGATTTTGAAGAAGGCTGTGATGTTGGGATTGATGAGGAAGACGAACCAAGAATTTAAGGAATTGTGCCGGATGATGAGGAATAAAATATTTCTCAATTATTTATTAAATTATTATTTTTTCTACTTTGGTTTATTATGAAATTGGTATTACTTTGAGTGTTGCTACTGGGATTTCGAATTTATTTTAAGTTGAGGGAGAAAGCATTATATGCTTAGACAATATTTATGTGATTTAAAAATCTGATATTTTTCGGGTTTTAAATTACTTAATAAAATCTTTCTATTACTATTAACTTTTGTTTTTAGATAACTATTACAAATAATAGTCTTTTATGCGAATGTATGTTGCTTCATCTTTTATACATATTTTACTATAAAGTATTTATCTTTAGAAGATTGATATTTGAAGTAGTTTAAAAGATTGTTGCCTAACATAGGGTTTTTTTTTGTTTTCAAGTTTTGGGCAGTTGGTCCTATAATCTATAACATGAATTATTTATCAACCAGAACATACACCAAATAAAGTAATCTAATAAATTAGAGTAACTAATGATATACACAAATACATTCGCATAGTATAACTTAATAAAGTACAGAAAGTTAACGCATGCTCTGATCATCGCCAATATTAACGAATGATTACTAAGAAATAATGTACTGAAAGTTAACGCAAGTTTAAAAATAAACAAACAATGGTAATTGAGTACACTTTTAAGTTGTGAGAGACATTTTATGAACCCCTGCCTTAATCTCGAAATTATGAAAAACAATTACTTAATAAAATTGAAATAGTTATTTGAACTTTTTGGTTTAATGTACATGTTGTTGAGAAATAGAATATCAGACCCGACCATATTTCTTAATATACAATTATTTAAAAAAAATTATACGGAAGATAATAATGTTTAGAATTTTGAATAATAAAATCTCAGATATAAATATAAGAAAATATTAGTATTTTGAAAGGTCGTAAATTATAGGTGTTTCATAATATCCAAGTTGTATAAACTCTATAAAATTATTCAGTTATATTCCATAGTAATTGTAGAAAATTTAATAAAAGAGATTTGAATTTTTTTTAACATTAAATCATATAGATTCATTATTGAGAGGTTTGTGATATGATATAATTAAAATTAGAAAAGAATTTTTTATATTTTGCAGGTAAATCCTTGGGCGTTTATTAGAAAACATTTTCTATTTTTAAGAATCTTGATAGTCGAAGATTCTATTTAGAAGATAAGTTATATGGTTATCTTTTAACTATTAAATATAAAAATATAATTCGTATCTTACCAATTTTCAAAAGATTTGTTTTAAACATCTCTCCGTGTGCCTATAAGATTATCTATAATTAACCCTAACATCATAAATTTACTGCCGCGTAGGCGGCAAGTGTAATAGGGTTTACAATATTATTAAAAGAACACTCATACATACATTTGAATATAAACACATAACGGAAATCCGTATTTGGAGCAGTGCATAGGCAGTAAACAATATGGGGAGGAAGACCGATATCATACGGAAAAGAGCACAAACAGACAATACATTGGCAGGTAAATCTTATTTTTTTAATTATACTTTAAACTTAATATAGTAAGAATCTGTCGTACCTTTTTTCCTGTAAATCTTTTAAATCTGCAGTTAGTAAATTAGAGAAATTAGTATTATATTTATATTGTATTTATATGTTATTAGGTTTTGTTTCAAAAACTTAAAAAGAATCATGTGCAGAAACTTTTTTTTATCTGTTTAAGTGCAGTCCTATAAGTTGTTTTTCCTGAGATGTGTGACTTTACCAGTTATCTTCGACCTCTGATACAGCAATACACAGTTAGTATTTAATTGTAATTTATTAAATATAAATTCTATTAATAAAATGTAAGGATGGCATTGTGATACTTATCTTTTTTCGTGTTGTGTTTGCTATCAAGAGTGATAAGTTCCTTAACCTGCAATATTAATGCAATAAGTTCTAGATTAGACATATACAAACAAATATTGCATTATATATATATATATATATTATAGTAGATTATATATAGTGCTTTGTTCAATTGTTAGTTTTTTAAAAGATATGTCTTCATTCGTGGCATTGTTACACCTACTTAGACCCTGGACTCCATTCAAAGTCATTATCATACTACGATAGGTCATGTCAAGTTTCCAGCCGATAAACTTGACCCATTTTTTAAAAAACTTTCTAGTTGTAAAAGTATGAATTGTATTATGTGCAGAGTTAATTTGTGTACTTATCTTTTTTCTATGGTTAGTACTCTGTTGCATGTTCTTGCTTGCTTCCTTCCTTTCCTGAGTAGCATTTTCCATGTGAAAGTGAAATATGTTAAACTGAACAAACTTAAGAAAATAAAAAGCAATGAGATTACAGTTGTGAACATAAAATAGTCAGAGCAAAATGTTAACTCTGTAGACATAATCAAATAGAATAAGAATATTTACTATGTGTTGAACATAAATAATTTTATATAATACATTGTTTTATAAAAATAACCCATATATCAACAGATTAACAGATTAGTCTTTCAGTGATTACATAGAAATTCCTATCATGTAAATCAAACAACATGCATAATACTATAAGAGATCACACTCCAGGTTAAATAAACAAGCAATCATCTCTGTTTAAAAATGAAAAACTTCTCATAAATATTTTTCTTAGTCCATCATTAAGAAAAAATACCAAACAATAGCAATCATACAAAGTTGAACATGCAATTACAGTAAATAAGAAGAGATTCAATTACAAATTGTTAACATACTCATAGAAAAATGTGAACACATTAACATACTAAAAGCAGACTTAAATATTAATAATTTCAAAACATAAAAAGATTTATCACAAATATTTTTATTAAAAACCAATCACATTTCAGTATGTTTCATAGGTTAAATATTAAGTGATTAAGCTAATCAATTCTTTTCATGTAGATCAAATAGCATGCAAACTAAAATACCAAACAATAGCATTTGATTAAACATAAAATATGCAAGTTACATGTAATAATTTCGAATCAATATAAAAATCCACATCTGTACAATTTCAAAATAAAAGAAACCCTTCATATAATTGTACATGCAGCAACCTGACTATTTATTTATTTTCTTTAATTTTCAAAAATAGATAATTTAATAAAAATGATAACTGGCAGCATAAATTTTTAAAAAAAAAAAGATATAAATTTTAAAAAAAATTTATGCATATAAAAGAAATCATAAATCAGAAGTTTAAAGATTTTTACCTGTTTAAGGATCGTTCAACATCATTGTTCAGCTTAAAATCTTCGACTGGATCCGCAATCCATCTTTGGTAAATAGATCCTCGAATGAAATGAGTTTCCAAACAGACAGAGAGATGAACATTAGAATACCAAAAAAATTATTTTCTGAATAGATCTAACGCAGTAGATTAAGCTTAAACCAGATCGATATACTTTTTTTAATAGATCTAAAAAATATAATGATTTTGAAATAGATCGACACATTTTCTTATAGATCTGATACGATAGACCAATTCTGAAACAGGTCTATACATTTTATGAATATATCTGTAATGATATAATTATTTAAAACCAGGTCTATATATATTTTGAGTAGATATAACACGATAAACATTTTTTTTGACCCAGATCGAAAATTAGTTTCAAAATTTCAACAAGAATAGACTGATTTTGTTCAAAATCTATGAAAAGTGGTTAGAGAATTATATTTGTGAATCTTAGATTGGTTGAAGAACCTGTACCTGATTAGAATCCCTGCAAGTTTTGAATCTGGCATAATTTGTTTTCGGAGTTCATAGATTTGAAAGGTTTGTGATATGTTACGGTGTTTAAAAAGAAAATCTCACTAGATATAAGAAACAAAATAATAGAGCCGTTAAGATTATGGAATAAATTTATGGATATAGTGTTTGGATATAAACGGCGGAGTGAAGCAGAGAGCCGGGAGAGCGGCGGAGTGAAGCAGAGAGCCCTGATGAGCGGCGGAGTGGAGCAGAGGCCATTTCTGGAGAGGG